>PVHP010012543.1:0-42266 GCA_004024765.1 Zapus hudsonius
TCTCTCTCTCTCTCTCTCTCTCTCTCTCTCTCTCTCTCTCTCTCTCTCTCTCTCTCTCTCTCTTTCCTTTCATCCTCCTTTGTGCATTGTTGCTGAGGGGAGCAATGTCTCTGGATATTCTCTCCCACCATGGCTCTTAAAATCTTTCCAACCCCTTTTTCACTCAGTTTCCTGAGTCATGGTGGGTGAGTTTTAAGCCTGCTTTATTGTTGAGATCTTAAGTATCTCTGGACCTTTGCGCTGTGTTGTGTTGGGAATGATGTTTTGGCATAAGCATGCACTTTCATTGTGCCAAACATGTCCTTCCTTCTCTTTTTCCCTCCCTCCGCCATTCCCTTCCTACTGTCTTCTCCCCTTAACTGCTATTCTTTCTTCTTTCATTTTTCTTCCCTCTAGCTTTTGCATCCTAGTATCTGTTTCTGCTTCAATATTTGATCCTTACCCTGTCTTCCTTTGTGCTTTTATTCCTAGTGCAAATTGAGGTGTCTTTTGCCTTTCCTGGCTTTTAGTAATACCAAGAGGTGCTTTCTTTCATTGCTGTTGTTTTTATTTTCTGATCATATTCATCTCAAGTCCACATTAGTAAATAAATTTATTAGTGGCCATTGAACTGGACTGAGCTCTTGTGCTGGGTGCTCATAGATTCAAACAAAACTGTTCCTGTTAAATGCCAGTGAATTGGGGACAGGGAGGAGGGAAATGGGGATACCAACACAATATTTGCTCATAAAATGTATCTAATTTTGGATAATAAAGGTATTAATAAAATAAATAAACAATTGTCATAAGATCAAACTAAAATTTGAATAATAAGGTCCCTAGTCAGGACAATGTTCTACAAAGCTGGAAATCCATAGTAACCAATCAAAAAGGAATCAGTCACCCAGCTGAGTGAGTCCTAAACCAAACAGGAGATGTAACTTAAGGGCTGGAGAAATGGCTGATTTTGGATCTTGCCATTTTTGCAAGCCCCAGGGATTTTCCAGTTTTCTTCTCCCTACTTGACTGGATTACAGATATGCATGGCCATGCCCAGATGTTCACATGGATTCTGGTTCATGTTTGAGTATGAAGTGTTTTGAATGGCCGAGTCATCTCCCCAGCCCCCTATAACTAGATCTTTAAAATTCAACTAAAGTTGTTGAAATTTTTCAAGGTATGGTATACCTAAAGCCCAGGCTGATCTGGAATTCAGTATATAATAGTCTCAGGGACTTATGGAGATCCTCCTACTTCTGCCTCCAGAGTGCTAGGATTAAAGGCAAAATAGTGACTATTGGACTTTGAGATTTGGTTTCAGCCTTTATAGAGCCCTCTACAAGATACATTTTCAGAGGATAGGAATATGGCTCAGTGTTTTCAGGGAGTTGCTTGGAAAGCTTGCAAGCCCAGGTTTGATTTCCCAGTACTCAGGTAAAGCCAGATGTACAAAGCCAGAAGGCACATGGGTCTGGATTTCATGTGCAGTGCAAGATGCTCTCATGCCCATACTCACTGTCTCGTTCTCTCTCAAACACACACAGACACACACACACACACACACACATTCATAAAAAGTGATCCTATTATCACACAACCTCCAAGTTTTTGACCTTTGCCTATTTTTTAAGCATTTTTATTTTTTAAGAATGTGTGTGTGTGTGTGTGTGTGTGTGTGTGTGTGTGTGTGTGTGTGTGTAACTGTCTGAATCACTTCCTGCTGTTAACAACTGCCTATCCACCTTTGTGTGGGTGACTGGGACTTGAAACCAGGCCAACAGTCTTTGCTTGCAAGTTCTTTTAACAGCTGTGCATCACCCCAGTCCCATTTGTCTGCTTGAAGGACAACTTGTTGGTATTGATGATTGTACTTACGAATGTTTCCAGATTGAAAACACAAGGTAAGCACAACTAACTTTGCATAAGTGACTACTTTCCCTGTCTCAATTAGTAGTGATAATGCTATAGAGAATGAAAATGTAGAGTGCACACAGTAGGTAGCTATTAGCTAATGGATAATATAATCAGTGCAATAACTATATGGCTAGTCTTTGGACATGGCATACATCCATGTGTTACACTAATATAAAGAAGCTTTGAGTATATGTTGTTAATTAAAATATAACTGCTGTAAATGAAGACACGCATATTTGTACAAAAGTAAGTTTCCATCATGAGTTTATGGCATTAAAGTCTTGAGGAATTGCAAGCTTTAACATTTAAGCAAATTTACTATTCCAATAGCAAATTCTCTCTGGCTACTGCATTTTTGTATTATAATTTGAAGCTCTTTTATCCTATTTTGTTAGGAATCTATTTAGACACAACTTTGAAGATCAAAAGAGGTCATAAATGCTCAATACAGAAAGTGTTAAAAATAACCGCAGCACTTTAGAATTTTTACATTTCCAATTATCTTAATGTGGTGAGTTACATTTGAGCAACAAGTATGTGAGGTTTGCCTAATTTAATAAAATATGATAGGACCACAATATTAATGTCACAGCATTAAAATATCTGTTCTGTTTATTTTAATAGCAGAATGATGAACACCTTCCTCTTAGAAAGGAAAAGTGTACAGGGATTTTTACGTTCAGGTGTATCTTTTTTGATGGGTGCAAATAGGCTTCTGTAGTTGAAAAATAGCAAACCATGCTTTACCAATCAGTCTTAAGCCTATGATTGCTTTACTAAATTTAATTCTACTCAAAGCAAGAAAAATAGGCAACTTATTTTTCAAGTGTTTATATTCAAGAGTTTCAAGGATTCTATAATTTTCTTTTGTGCAAAGTCAACATTGTTCACTGGAGAATCAATTTTCTTGAATATGACTTTTGCATTCTCTCTGTAATATCATTGTGTTTCTGTAGCTGTCTGAAAGTGGTGTTGGACAGTAATGAGAATTATCAGTTGTATGGGCATAAATCCAGGCTTTAAATTTAATACTTGAATTAAGTAGAGTACATATGTATGAAGATTTACTATAAAATTCCATTATCCCAGACTCTAGAAGATTGATATATTCTTGGATATTTTTAATAACACTGCACTTTTTATGCATTTTTTTCTGTGAAAAATGCCATTTTTGCACTATTTAATATTTCCCTTCTCTTTCATTTACTTTGGAACAAGCATTCTGCATTTAATACTGGAATGCACAACTTTATGATACATACGACGGCATTTCATTTTTCATAATGTGATGAATGATCAACTGTAAAGGATGTGGTGTTATTCTCCAATGTTAATATCTGATGCATTTAAAGTTCTTTGAAGTGATCCTCATCAGAAAGATAGTTATTTATCATCTTGTTATCCTCTTAGAGTTTATCCCCATCTTTGCTAGTGTGTACATTTTGATACTTTGATTTAGTCCCACAGATACAGTTCTTACTGCCATTTCCTCGTGTGTGCCTTATAGGAAGACCAAAGGAAGCCCTGGACTCACAGAACACTCCCTTAGGGATTTTGATTAAACAGTAATTTGAGGAGAAGACATACTTTTTTTCAAAGAAGTTGAATGCAATGCAGTAGGACATAACATCAAGGATGAATGAAAGAAACCTTCACATAAGAAAGCGAGTGGAATGACAGGAGAAAATGAGACATTCATCCTCCATTGTTGTAGTTAAATTCTCTCACAGAAACAACCCCACTCTCTTCCCCAAATCAGTTATAGTCAACTTTCTTGTTGCTGCAACAAAGAACCCAACCAAAAGCAGCTCATGAAGGAATGGTTTTGGCACCTGAGCAATACACCTCTAACAAGTTTCAGTACCTAAACTGCCATCAGCTGGGGATCAACCATTCGGAAAGCATTCCTTTGTGGGGTCACCTAGATCAAACCACCACAGCTATCAATATTTTCATTATAACTTTCTGGGTAAAATGAATAGGGAATATTAGAGCATAATCATTAAAGTTAGTTTTCCATGGGTTCCCTAACTTCTTCAGCTCACCGTTCATTTGGAATTTTACTTTGTCAAACTAATTTATTTTTTAATATAGCTATGAAAGGAAGTCTTGTGAGGAATGAGCAAACCATTCTGACTAAGAAATGCTGAAATATTAAATGTGATTTTAAACAGTCCCAAAAGAGATTGGATCATATCCTATGCTATCCTTTCTTCTTTAGGTTTGTCCATGTTGCTTAAAGTAAGTAAATAAAGTCAACAATAACAAGTGAACATGAAAATTAACAGAAATAATTGGAATAAATGAAGAGAAAAAAGTGAATTTCTTGGAATATTGTGGGCAGAGAAATTGGTGAGACCAACCATCTATTCTCATTATTTTTTCTTTAATACCAGGGTAGTTTTCCAAGCTGAGTCTTCTGTGGTGGCCATCACTGGTATAGTATCATCACAGAGAGCACTGATAGTTTCTTAATGAGTATAATCCTGTTTAAGATTTGAATAGTTACAAAGTTTTGTATAAACAGAAAGTAGGTGAAACGGGTCCCGTTCTCCTTTCCTTAGCAGCCTTGTATAGAGTTCTTAATTTCCTTCTCTGTCACAAAACATTCACATTTCATGGTGTGAATTGAAAAAAATGGTTTCTTTCATTCTATTATTTTTCTTTCTTAAGACTAATTCAATGAAGCATGGAATCACTGTAATTGAGACTACAGTGTTATCTTGTGTATGAAACTTGGAGGAGACATTTATTTTCTATTATACTAATAAGTTAACTTCTAATGCATTTTTATTTAATTAATTCACTTACTAAAGTATTATATCTTAAACATATTACCTAATATTTAAAATGAAATTATTCCACAAAACTGTTAATTCCATTTTATTCAATGAGATAAAATCTGAATGTTCTTTCAAATTGTTATATTTGTGAATGTCCTTAATATACTGCCCTCCACACAGCATGCTTAATTCAGTATGTATGAAATTTCTACATATTTCTTTTTGGCCACCTAACTGAATTAAAATAAACATATTTCTTCTCATTTTTTTTTGTGGAATAGATCAAATCAAGCAAAATGTTTCTTCCTATTCTCTTTGCAAGCACAGATTGTCCTTCATCATAAAGCTTGTTTTGGAACCTGAATGATACTAGATTATATAACTTATAATATTTATTAAATATTTATTTTGAAGCCACATAGTATGCACTCCACTTTGAAATATGAAGTACTGTACAACAAAGCAAAAGACAACATGTGTTCATGAGCTTTATAAAGTTGATAATAAAATGTTTTCTTTTTTCCTCTGTGTTTTGTTGTTGTTGTTGTTCAGGAATTAAATATAGGGCTCCCTACATGCTACCCAAGTATCATTCATGCTAACCAAGATAAACCAAGTATTCTCCCATTGAGATATTAGTCCAGTCATCTTTTCTTTCATTTTTATTTTATTTATTTATTTGTAAGCAGAGAGAGAGGGGGGAGAGGGAGAGGGAGAGAAAAGAGAGAGAGAGAGAGACAGAGAATGGGCATTCCAGAGGCTCTGGCTACTGCAAACAAACTCCAGATGCATTTGTCACATTATGAATCTGGTTATACATGAGTAATTAAACTCATGTTGTTAGGCTTTGCAGGCAAATACCTTAACCACTGTGCCATCTCTCCAGCCCCTTTGTTTTTGAGAAAATGTCTCCTTTAATTGACTATTCTATTCTTCATTTCACTCTGTTGCTCAGGTGGTTTTGATTTGCATTCTTCCTGCATGGGCCTCAAGAATAGCTGCAATCAACAGCCTTAATACTCACCCACCATGACTCAGGGAACTGAGCGGAAGAGGGGGCTGAAAGATTGTGAGAGCCATGGTGGGGGAGACTATCCAGAAGCATGGCACCCCCTCAGTAACAACATACTAGGGCTGGCGGAATTGATGCTGACTCCTAGGCTATCCATGGTCCCCAGCCCCAAGGACTGATCCAGACTGCCCAAGGAGGAGGATATCCAGATGATTGGGGATGGGGAAGAGGGGCATTGGGGAACTGGGGATAACAACTCATGGTTTGCCCATTAAATAATGTAACTCATTATGGACAATAAAAAAAGAATAGCTGCAATCATAGGGCTGGATCACCAATCATTGCCACAATGCTGTACTTTAAGTAAAATCTAAATCTATTAAAGTAAGTACACCTGTTAATATAGCTCACCCAGCTTTACTGGCATTAATAGCATCTTTAATGGTGATACTATAGATTGTATTTTGGATTTGGGAAGTGTCATACTGCCAAATGTTTCAGAACTGGCTAGAAAGAGAGTACTTTGTTATTAGTCTGTTAACTGTTAATGCTGAAAATCTTGATATGCTATGGCATTATACCTATTAAGTCCTATCATGTAGTTTGTTAATCATTGTTAGTATTTTGTACCCTATATTGATTAATTTCAAAATCATTTATTCTTTGACCATTGACAATCTAGTTTATAACATTGAATTATTATTCTATTTGCTGTTACTTTTAAGATTTAGAATTTTCATTGTCCATTCCACATTAACTGATATCTTAGCTCTATGAACAATAACATCACTTTATCATTTAGTGACATGGTTTTTTTCTCTTAGTTTTTTTTTAGTTATTGGCAACCACAACTTTAAATTCTTAATATTATGAATTTATCCAGTCAATTTATATTAATTGACATATTTTTCTCTGAGTATGAATCTTAATTTTCTATGTCTTCCTAGGCTTAGTAATTTTGGTTTAAGCACATGACAAGGTTCTTAATACATTGTTCCAGCTCTGGATATTCTGTGTTTCTTTGATGACTTTTGTTTCTGCTTTGATCTCATATTTTGGTGAGCATTCCGGTCTCATTCTGTAGTCCATATCCCATATTCCTCTATTCTCCCAGGATGCTGCTGTTCTCCCTACTTTGTAGACACAGATTCCTGATGATGCTATTTTACTACCCACTACACATGGATTCTGTCTGATGAAAGAAGGCATGCTTATAGGCTTTGAGGAATCAAAAGATTGAAAAATTCAAGTCTTGCAGAAATGTGGGTATGTTAAGTCAGAATCCAACGTAATGATTTTATCAGTTTTATAATCATACTTGCAGTTAGAGAAAACTGCTTTGTCAAGAAAGCCACAAATTTCAACTCACTTTAGAGATGGACTTTTAATAGGTGAAATATAATTTATTTTTGATTTGGAATAATTTTAAATGCCTTCATCTAGTCAGTTTTTAAGCTTGCATTCTGTGAATATTTTGTAATTGTTTTCTATAGGAGGCTTCAACTAACCATTTCATTTTAATTTTCTCCTATTTACTATCAGCTTCATAAAGTAGTCATATTCATAGCCCAAAGTGGTACAATTTTTCTTAATGTGCATTGTGTCAGTAGAATGTAAGGTTTATACTGTTGGACTGATTTAACTTCTCAACTCTCAGAGGTGCTTTCTATAAATAATATATTTCAGAATTACCTAAGCACGTTAACATGTTTTGTCAGTGTATTGGTACAGGGCAGCCTGTATAATTGATTCCTTTGCTCAGTCATCATCCCCTTGTCTGGACAAGAACAGTGAACTTAGAAGTTCTGGTGAAGTTCAGAGTCTGGAACCCAACTCTTGTCTGAAAGGAACTGAGTCTCCTAGAGTTTCTTTTTAACCTTTCTCAGCTTGTTAATTGCATGGAAAGTTTTCTTAGTAAAAGATGAAAAAATGAAAGGTGTGATGACTACTGTAATATGTACAGGTAACAAGAAAATCCATAATACTCAGAAAAAAAATTGTTTCATGTGACATTTGGGTGCTGAAAAATGAAAGTTTTGGCAAGTGATACCAAATTCATTTGAAGGGATCTATAAACTCAATGAAGTGATTTATCAGTTCAGAATAATGAAATAAAGACTTACAGTGTGCTTAATGTTTACGGTGTCCACCTAATAAACAGATGAAAATTAACACCTAATCTAATTTATCATGGCTGGATAATGACCTTTAAAAACTGAACAAACATCTCTCAACTACAACACTGCTATATCTATCCTACCTTATTATCTATATATGTGAACTTCTAGAAAAATGAAAACCAAATATTTGCATGATAACAAAAATCAAATAACTCCTATGCCTTACTTTATATTTTATAATTTTAAAATATGCATACTTCTTCCAGATTCTCCAGTTGTCACATAATCTGGATGCTATTAGGATATCTCTAAAATTAATCATTGAATAAATATATCTATACATTTGTAATAATTTTTTTCATTTTATTTGTTCAAGGTGGAATCGAAGCGTAGATATCAAGACATACTTTGATCCATAAATTGATCACTTTTTTAAAGTATAAATGCCTAACAAAAATTATTGGACCTTATAATGAACAAATCCATGTTTAAAAACATTTCTGAGAGATGAAAGTGAATTGAAGAGAGTTGAAGGATGAAACATAGTTAAGAAAGCCACATCCTATCCATATTCTGCATATATGTGAACATAAAGGGAAGCGAGTAGCATCTTAGAGTAAGAAATTCAAAAAGTCTGTGAGTTCTGGAATACTTAGGGCAGCCAAGAGTATACGTAGGAAGGGAGATGCTGAGAATGTGGGGAGTACATAATGTCTACATCAAGATAGTAATTCCCCTTCTTTATTTTTATCATGTATGCTACATTATCACAAATGTACATTCTCTCTTTTTCTCTCTCTCTGTCTCTCTCTCTCAAACACACACACATGCACACTATGGGGGGGCAGGATTCTTTTTTCAATAAGAAATAGATTATTTGGAACAATAATATTTTAGAGGGAAAGATTTCCCAAATGTACATGTATGTAGCCTATTAAATGAACAATTTCTTCTTCATTTTGTTAAACAATTCATCAGCATATTTATGTCTAGTTTCCTAAGTATTCACTTAAAAGACTTGGCTATTTGACTGTGGTGGTTCATAACTGTAATTTATGCCTTTAGGATGAGGCAGGAGATATCCATGACTTCAGTCATAGCCAGGATTCTAAACTGAGTTCCATCCTAGGCTGGCTGCAGAAAGAGACCCTTTCTCTGAAAGAAAAAAAAAGACAGAATTTGTAGCCTCTTCTTTATACATAGACCTTGTAATGTTCTTTACTTTTTTCCTTCTTACATTCATGAAGATAAGTATATTAAAGACATATTAATTTTATTGAGATTGAAAAACAGGTATTTTTAGAATAGATGTAAAGATGTGAGAAGAATTATATCCAATTTTACTGCCAAGGCAGTCATATAATTTTCTGAGAAAATTGTCAAACTATTGCAGAAAATAATGTAATGGACATAAAATAGAGTATATAAATTGATAATATGATTGACTTCTTTATACAAATTAATTTTAAAAGACCTAAACTAAGATCATTTGTGGGATCTGTTCTACAGCAAGCAGACATGAATTGCTCATGGAGGAATGAGGATTGAAGGCTTGGATGTTTCCTATAACTCTAGATTTACATATCAAAGCAACTGTGGGGGAGACTGTCCGGAGGCATGGCACCCATCAGTAATAACACACTTGGGCCAGGAAGACAGGGATGAGTACCAAGATATACAGGATCCCTTGCCACAAGGACTAATACAGACAGCCCACGGTGGAGGATATACAACTGATCAGGGATGGGGAGGGGGGGAATTGGGGAATTCGGGATAACAACGCATGGTTTGCCCACTAAATAATGTAACTCATTATGGACAATAAATATATATTTAAAAAAAATTTATATTTTATAGGAAAATGCAAATGGATATGAAGAAAGAACAAGTCAATTTTCAGACAAGAGGTATTTGTAAAGCTTATTTGACTTCCTTGTAAATTCTTTAAATTTTCTTGCATTTCAAAGCAGTAAAACTGGAATTTCTAGAGATCTAAAAAAAAAGCCTTAAAAGGAGTTAATCCAATCCCAAGACAATTCACTTTTACTAGAAGACATTTTATACATAAAATCTAATATATGGTAAAGCTACTTGATAGAATGAACAATGGAGATAATTTGGACTGGACACTGAGATTGTGTGTGTGTGTGTGTGTGTGTGTGTGTGTGTGTGTGTGTGCAGCACAACTATTTGAGGACTTCCCCAGTATGAAATAATTTTTGCACACTATTTGCTTTCATGGAGGAAAACACTTAAAATAAAATCATGGCAATGTAATCACAGGAGTCTTAATTTTGAGGTACCTCATAATCCCATGAAACTCTTTTTCCTATTTCAGTGTTTATCCAATATACACTATTTTTAAAATGTAGAGACAAGACCATATATATATGTGTATTTGCATATATATGCAAATAGCCTTTGTATTGTATATGTAGTATATACCCTTTATATGCAAATGTCAAGAGGAGAGTTAGGAACCATAATGTTTTAAATATTATTTGGTCTGAAATACAGCTTTAAATCAGTTAATGTAATGCCTCCAATTTTGTCCTTTTTTATTGGTTCCCTTAAATATTCATGTATTTTGGCAATTCTGTATAAATTACAAGATTTTTTTTCTATTTACAGTTACAACAATATAGTTAAATTGTTACAGCTATTGTAAATGGGATCGTTTCTTGATTTTTTAAAATTGTTTATCACAGATATACAGAAACAGTATGTGATGGTTAAGTTTTGATGTCAACTTGACCTTTCAAGTAATCTTGGGTGGGTCTCTGATGATGTTTACAGGAAGGCAGCCTCTCAGTAGGTGGCATCATGTAAGGAAGCTCAAAGGAGCCAGAAGTAAACATATTTTCCTATGTGGGCAGTGCAGGAAGGAAATTACAGAGACTCAGGAAGCCATTAAGTCTGGTATAGGGTTGCAATACCCCACCCTTGGGCTATATAAAGGTAAAAGAATTCTCTCCTTGTTCTCCTGCCTGTTTGCTAATGTGTGTATGGTGTTGGTGATGGGTTTCTCTCTCTGCTCAGACATGTGAAAGAGGACCAGCCTCTTTCACTTTTATGGGACTTCCCCTGGGTCTATAGCTTTAGTAACTCATTTCTTCCCATAAACTGTGCCTGGTTTGGAGATTTATCCCAGCAGTGTGTGGCTGACTGTGACACAGTACTAACTTTTGAATTTTGCTTTTGTATCTTGCATGATACACTAAATTTTTAGATGGAATACTTAGATTTTATATATGTAAGATCATGTCACCAACGAATATTGATAATATTAATTAAACAAAATACCATAAATCCATTTAATTTTGAGTATTAAATGAATTAGTTTGGATGGCCAGCAGCTGCTGCTACCTGGTGTTTCTGCAGAGTGAGTTGTGACCCTGTGTCTTGGACTATCTGTGGATATGTGATGGGAGTGGTGGCTTCACTTCTTCTGATCACTTCATCTGATGGATACTTTGTGTTTGAAACAGTATCTTCAGGGCTTAATAAAATTGTATCGTCTTCCACTGTGGCAATAGAATTTGGGACACTATCTTCCAGTCCCGAAGTGATTGGTACATTCATGACCTCACAGTGGCAGTCAGTTGCTTGTTAGTACTTCCTCAAGACCTGCACAATATTGAACCCATTAATTTTTTTTTAAATTTGGATAATGGAAGAGGAAAAAAGAAAGGTACATCAGAATGGAAGAAAGACTAGTCAGAAAGATGAAGAAGTTCAGTAGAGCTGGGACAAGGAAAGAGAGAGAAAAGAATGTTATGGGAGATTATGACCAATTTACAGTATCTTCATGTATAAGCATTATCAATATAAAAATTGTATGAGATGTGTTCTAGAGTACTAAAATCTTCAAATGATTTTTAGCAAAGCAATAAATAAAATAGGCAAGGGATATGACTTGATTATTTCTGGATACATAATAGTTCAGACCTAAGGAGAGAGGCTGGCCCGTTACCTTTAGTTCTGAACAAATAATTCATTAAAAATTACTTGACAGAGTGATAATAATGACTGCTTCAACAACACTGATTCTATTGAAGTGCCATGCTCAGCAGTCACTTTTGTTCATAATCCTAGCAGATAGAACTTGGTGATTTTAGGCTCCAGCACATGATCCTATGAAATGTGACCGGACCATCTCACCCAGGCTCCCTCTACTAGCCTCCCTGCAAGAATGGAAAACAGGCAGTATTAATGGCATGGGAATAAATGGTGTGCAGTGCCACTCAGTCTATCCAAATACATAAACACCTTTTCAAAGATAAATTCTTATCTTTGAAAAGTTATATAACATGGTGACTGAGTCTTACCTGTTCAAACCCCAAATCCAGTGCTTACTAATTTTGTAACTTTACAACAGTGGCTCACTTTCAGGTGCTACTTTTTAAAGCAAAATACAAGTAATTATTATATGTAGCACAAGCTATATAAAAACTAAAAGGCAAACAGATTTTGTCACAGAGCTGACACTGTGTAAATATACCATACCATTTTACTTTTCGCCAATGTTACCTAAAGTCGTTCTTTGAATTTGGTAATGAGAATTACAAACAAGTAACAGAGATACCAAGAAACATAAATTAAGACATCACACTTCAACATATTCTTGGCTTACTGTAATAAGTAAACAAAAATAGACCTTACCTCAGATAACTCTACACAGCTGCTGCTGTGGTAAGATAGCTTTTGAATATACATTTGCAATACATCTATTTTGATGTAGAGTGATATTTAATGCTGCAAATATTTGACAAAATCTGAAAAGGTAGATGAAAAATTATTTTTCATTTCTAAAACCAATTCACGAACTTCAGGACTTTAGCCCATACTCTGCTCTAGCCAAGTTTTCCCTTTTTTTTTTAAAGAATACATACTTAATCTCTCATTTATTACCAATTTGAACAATGTAAAATTGTTCAGTCTATTAAAATTTTTCAGAAAGCAGTAATCATACCTAGAATCTATTTGAAATTTTTTTCTCTAAGTGATTTTTATCTAAAAATGCATTCAATTTTCACTTTCATGTTAAGTAATTTGCTGTCACAGTGTTCCCAAGATGCTGTCATTTCGACTTTGTAGTAAATAACATCATAATGTAGATACCTGAGTGAGGGCATGATGTGATGTCAAGGATGCACTCAGTATAGCTGGATCATAAATTTAATGTAAAATGCATATTTATGGAGACCTTTTTAGGATGTCAAAAGAGAGTAATGCAGATGTTATATGACTAAGAGAAAAGAAATCAAGTCAGAAAATTTGTTAAAGGTGATGTAAATACTACCGAGAAAAGGCAATTTCAAGTCATGGATTCTAGGCGTTTCAGATGGTAAGATGGTTTTATATCTCAAACAGAAACGTAGTGGCTGTCCAATATGAACACTGTGAGTCATGAGGTGGTCCGTGATAAGTCTGTGATTTTAGTCTACTTTCACTCTTCAATTACTGATAATGATAGGAATACTACTTTAACATAGGAAGTGAAGTTCTTAGCCTGCTGAAATTACCAAGATTGTTTCTGATATGCTCTTTTGGCATGTGAATGGTTTAGAGGTCTTGGAACACTGACAGCAGAGGAGAAAAATGTATGTGTAATCATTGCTAAAAGCTGGATTTCTTTTAATTTATTTATTGACATTTTATTCATGTTTATAAGGTACTTTGACCATTATCTCCCCCATTACCTTCTCTTGACCCCATTCCCATCCCCATGTCCCTTCTTCTCAACCTCCTTTTCTTTTCAACTGGTTTGTTTTTTTCCACTTAGATTTTCTTCTCCTTTACTTCAAACCCGTGTTCAGTATAAAACTGGAAGTGTCAGTAACAGCAGACAGAATAACAACCTCATTCTCACTTTTCCTGTGCTCTTTTCCCTTCTGTATCCTTGTGAAATACTTCTCTCAGACTAGTCCTTTCTTTCTTGCCTGTTCTGTTCTGTTTTGTTGTTTTTGAGGTACAAGATCATATAATGTAGTTTAGGCTGTCCTTGATCTTGCAGTTATCCTTCTGATTCAGCCTCTTGAGTAGAGAGATTACAGGTGCAAACTACCATTCAGTTCTTCCAATCTTCCTTGATCAACTTGACCTTTTATTATAATAAGCTTCAGAGATTCTTCTGGCTTGAAGTTTTAGACTATACAGACCTGAGTTCTATTTTATGGAATCCTTTTCTATTCAATCACTGAACATTATAGTTTTTAGCTGAAGGCACTGACAATAAAATACTAGTGAGAACAAATACTGCCTGCTGCCATTGTGTTTGATATTGTGTGAAGAGAGAAGAATGTCAACTAACCACAAAGGAAAAAGTACTCTGCTAGATGTGTGTGTGTTATAGAGGCTAATGCATGGTAGATGTTGTGTACCCAGGAGTTGTGATCTTTATCATTATTATCAGGTTCTTATCATTGCAAAGAAAAGGAAGTTTTACTCCAGAGACTTCAAGGAGCTTTCATAAGATGTTGCCAGTCAGAAAGCAACGGTGTGAGGAATCCTTGTCTCTCTGAATGGGAAGCTCACAGCAAGCTTTTGTGATCTAGCAAGTCTCTTCACAGGGCTGTTTGGACCCTCTCATCACATGCCCATCTCTCCCTTTCTGCAAGTAATATTACCATTGTAACTCAAATCTACCACCAATGGATTCCATTCTTACTTCTCATTGGAAATTCCGGCTGCCAAATGCATACATGTATTTTGAAGGAGGATCATTTAATACATGCAGGTCATAGTTTATTGATTAGTCTGTTTCATTTCCTGTAAATATGTACTTAAGGCAAAAAAGCATCATTAATGTGTTTCATATTTCCTTGCTTAAAATATTTTATATATTTATATGAGAGAGAGAGACAGACAGAGGAAGAGAGAGAGAAATTTTGAGCATGGGCACATCAGGGCTACCTTTGCTGCTGGAAATGAACTCCAGACATTCATGTTGTGAATTTGGCTTTACATGGGTGACTGGGGAAATGAATCTGGTCAGACAGGCTTTGGCAAGCAAGTATGTTAAACCACTGTTCATGTCTCAAACCTTTCGTACCTGTTGATGTCATTCCGCATATCTTCTTTTCCTCCACACTAAGCTAATGTCGAGATGACTGAGATGAGTTTATGAATGTATAAAATGGTTACATGTTTCCACGGGGGAGGGAGACAGGAGAAGTCACACATGCTATAATGTATTTCACCATATAAAGTTGTGTTTTGATATATGTACACATTACTAAAAGATAGATATAGATAATTAACATATTCATCACCATTTAAAACTACATGATGACTTTTAAAAATCAAAAAATTTAAATTTGGCAGTATTCACTCTATCAATTTGTCATTTGGATTTTAGCATCTTTGTACCCACTAAAGTTGTAAATGTGGCTCATTACTTTTTTTTTCTAAAGTTTTAAAAGTCAATACTTAAAGTTCAGAGGAATTCATTTCCCTATTATCCATTGTTTTCATACCACTCATGAAAAAGATATTATTTCCCTCATACCACTCATGAAAAATATATTATTTCCCCAAAGAATTGCCTTAGCATTTTGAATCGGCCACATTTAGTTATATTTTTGGTCTATGTATAAATTGATTTATCTAAATATCTGTTCTTTCTATATTATGGTGTCTTAATTAGCATGACTTTATGTTTGGAAATCATTATCAGTACTATAAGTTTTCTTTTCTTTTGTAAAATGATTTGATTTTAACATTAAATTTTAGATTCTTTAAATTCATTTATATAAAAATTGTGAAAAGATCCTATGAATTTCTTTAAATATTTTCTTTAAAAGCTTGGATGGGATTATAATCAATCAACAGATAACTTTCAGGAAGTTAGGAGATTTGACATATCAGTCATATTGTCTCATATGCTCCATGTCCACTTAACTCTAATCATAAGACCACATCAATGCTCACATTTTATTATGATTTTCTTTTATTTTAGTAACTATTCCTAATGTGTTTGAATATTCTACAATCTGAGACTTGATTACTATAAGTATCAACAAAAGTACACTGAGCTGTGAAATCTCTTTTGGCACAACTTCTCAGAGATTTTTAAGTGTCCTAAACTAACATAGTGTATGGAAGTCTATACTGATTGCATAAAAGGAATTAATAAATATATGTCATTTTCACAGAATTTCAGTAACTCTCACAAGTTCTAGTAGAGTCTAGTATAGTAATAATTGTATCAAATACAAGTGGATATATTTATAATTTTGTCATTGTTATTTTAATTCTAGTTATTCAGTAATTTATAGACAATATTTTGTTCATTCAACTCCAGATGTTCAAGCCTGTGATGTATAGAGGAGTTTATTGTTCGCTACAGTAATGCGCTCTGACAGGTAATTGTGTGGGATTATATATATATATATATATATATATATATATATATATATATATTGTTAAGCACAAATAATTTTTAATCTACGTTTGATCTTTTTTATTTCAGAATTTATAAATCATGTTTTTTAAATGAAAATAAATTGTAACATTTGCCTTTGCTTCCCCTATGGGTGCTTCTAAACTCCTGTTATTTGCTATCACTTTGCTAAATTGTTCAGCCGCCATCATTTCCTTCTGACACATAAAGGATTATTTCTAGATATTAAGCTCCAATTGAGAAATAGATATATGATATTTCCAGAAAGAAGTCCTCTGTGACCTACACAATTCAGTACTATCTCAGGATTTATAACAACTTTGTGGAAAAGAATCAATAGCTTTAACTTCTAATAGTAAACACTTTGTTTTGATGAAGAAAATTCCACTTACTGTATGTTCCCAAAGAATAACATTAGATAAGCTATTTACTCCAAGGTCTATAAAGGAGTCATTTGAAGCATTAAAGTCGGCAACAAATTCATTGATCCTAAATGCTGTCCCAAGGCACCTCCTAAAAACTATCATAAATCCCATTTGTGTTTATTTTTATTGCTCATCGCTGCAGAATTTTTCTAAAAGACAAAATAAAATGTGAATTATGGTCACTCCACTTATCAACTCTCGAGCTGGAGAGTGGAATTCCCGTTACCTTGGGAAGTGAGCTTCCAGCCCTTGACATGTCTCAGTTTTTGAAAGTTCTGCACTTCAGACCTCCATCAGGATTAGCTCTTCAAAGATTCCAGTGGAGACTGTTAAACCTTTTCATGTTGGATACGGTGTCTTGGTCCTCAGCAGTTTATTATATGAAGAACTTCCTCTTTGTTCTCATATTTCCTTATCACAAGGATGACATTTTCATTGTGCATTAACTCCGTAGCTAATACATAGTTAAAAGCTACCTCTATATTCCTTGCCATTGCATGTCCATTTCAGCATCTCTACAAGGCTTCTCATACCAGAATAGATAGCATGTGGATTTACCCACTGCTCTTTTGGCCAAGAATGCTATTTTTATACCAAAAAAAAACTACATTACTTGGAAATCATTATTGGTTTAGTTTAATGTCATTCCTCCAAAGATAAGATGAGCTGTCAAAAAGTAAATTTTTACAGAAATTTGGAGACAAGAAAGTTATAAAGAATTTGAAAACTTATATTAATAGATATGTAAAATTATTTAAAAATTTTTGTAGAATACATACAATTTTAAATTGAATAATAGAATGGATTGTAATATATAGAGAGAGCCAATTTCAGAAAATATCAGAATAGATTCTTATATAGAGAGAATCAATTTTAGAAAATTATCTGTAGAAGTTAACTATTTCCTAAATATAAAATATTTCTATCTCAAGAAAAAGTTATATACTTATAAATTCATAAATTTTATAGCAATGTTCTTCAAAAGGTAATATTTTGATATGTATCTAAAGATATAGATATGCAATGTCAAATGAATATAAGAATGAAAAAAATAAATATTACTGATAAATATGTGGGACTTTATCAAGTGGAATAAAAGCATAAGATTAGCAATGTTATAAAAAAAAGCAACTGGAAGACTTCAAAGTTTTTAAATTAGTGGTATCCTGTGGAAAGTGTTGAATATATACTGCTACTGATAATTTAAATTAGAAATGTTACATTCCTAGTTTGATGAAAACTTGAAAAATCACAATATTCTATCACTCTCAGTCTATAACTCTCTTCTAGGTTGCTGTCCTGAAGAAATCTGAAAACTAAGTCATTTAGTTTAACTTTTTTTTTGGTTTCATTTTGTATACTTGTATTTCTTTTTAACATTCATTCACAATTATGGTATAAACACTAGGGCCTTGTAAATTCTAGGCAAGAGCATAATCACTATGTACCTAAGCATGGATAAGTGTAGAAAATATAGACGCAATTATGTTAACTAGGGTTTAAATGATAGAAATAGTCATTCAAATAAGATGGTGGTCTTACCATCTTCTACTGATGAGGGTAAATGAGCAGAGATATAATTTGGACAACATGGGGAGGTCAGAAGACACCCTCTAATATCAGTCCTGGCTTTTCACTATGTTTGAATCATGGTTTCTCTCTGATCACTGTGACCTTCTGAACCATTCTCTCTCCTTGTCCCTTGTCTAATTGGCCTGGCTGGGATTACAGACATTAGCCACAGCAGTCCTTTGTGTGGATTCTGGGATCTGAGCTGATGTACTCAATGCTTTTAACCACTGAGCCATCTCTTTG
Source organism: Zapus hudsonius (assembly GCA_004024765.1). Lineage (NCBI taxonomy): Eukaryota > Metazoa > Chordata > Mammalia > Rodentia > Dipodidae > Zapus > Zapus hudsonius. The sequence continues at coordinate 18,453 of PVHP010012543.1, forward strand.
GCTCTGTAGAAGACAGAAATTTTTCCATCGGAGGTAATCTGAATGAACCTGGAGGACTTTATACTAAAGGAAATAAAATAGGTTGTGAGTGGCAAATACAAATCTTCAAGACCTTCCCCATGTGTGTAATTGAAACACAACGCTACTGTATAGAAACAGGAGATCTAATGACAGGGGTTGAGACTTGTGGAAATAAGGGAATTTAAAAAAAAAGATTATCTTTTTTATCAAAATTAGATACATTGTATTAGCAAAGATTATTTTGGTATCCCCATTTCCCTCCTCCCTGTCCCACAATCCACTGGGTGTTATCTTCGGTGGGCATACTGGATCAATCTATGGGGTAGGGGGTTATGGATAGCTGGAGAGGCAGCCAGGCTCCCCCCTCCCCTTTGTGCGTTGTCGCTGAAGGGGGCAATGTCTCTGGATATTCTCCTCCACCATGGTTCAATAAGAGGATTTTTGAAATGCAAAATTTTAGTCATAAATTGGATGAGTCCTAGAGATGTAATCCTGAAGGATATGAATTAATCAGGTAGTGACAAAATATATGCATATTAACCAACCATACTTGTATACCTTGAACATATAACTATATCTATTATCAACTATATATTTCAAAATTTAACCATGTTCCAGATAAGCATGAATAGCATTGTAAGAGGATGTTCCATGTCATGTCTGTATGTTTTACATCATCTTTATTTTTAATATCTTTAAAAAATATTTGCTATATAGAAAACCACCTGGGAATATTAAGGCATGATTCTGTCCAGATCAGAGGGTAGATTTCTTTCTGAGAAAAAAAAATTATAATGTATTCCTCTGTGGCAAACATTTGGTAGGTTGGATATTGGACATCCAAAGCTGGCATTTAAAAATATTTTATTTATATATTTTAAACAATATATATATATATATATATATATATATATATATATATATATATATATATATATATATGAGAGAGAGTGAGAGAGATAGCATATGGTGTGCCCTGGGCCTCTTGCCAGTGCAAAGGAACTCTAGATTCATGTGCTACTTTGTGTCTCAGGCTTATGTGGGTACTGGAGAATCAAACCCATGTAGGTCCTGAGGCTTTGCAGGCATGTGGTTACCTGCTGAGTCATTTCTCCAGTCCTCTGCACTGACATTTTTAAAGTGTAGATGTGATGGTTAAGTTTTGATGTCAACTTAACCTTTCAAGTAATCTTGGGTGGGTCTCTGAGAATGGCAGCCTCTTGGTAGGGGGCAAGATGCAAAGAAGCTCAAAGAAGCTAGAAATAAACATCCTTTCCTGTGTGGGCAGTGAAGGAAGGAAATTCCAGAGACTCAGGAAGCCATTAAGTCTGGGATAGGGTTGCAAGACCCCACCTTAAGCCTATATAAAGGAGAAAAAATTATCTTCTTGGCTCCTGCCTGTTCCCTGTTTTCTGTGTGTGATGTAGGTGATGGATTTTTCTCTCTGCTTGGACCTGAGAAAGAGGGCCAGCCTCTTTCACTGTTATGGAACTTCCCCTCAATCTGTAGTTTCAATAAATACTTTCCTCCCCTAAATCGTGCCTGGATTGAAGATTCATCCCAGCCAGTTTACAGATCCAGAGCCCCTTGAAGGAAGGGGTGGCCAGATCCCCTTGAGGAAGGACCCTCCTACAACCCCTAAATGTTTCAATGTTAAGCTTAGTCCTCCTTCCTCAGAAGAACCTATGGCCTTTTGCTAGCATAACTGTACATTGGGGAAAAGGAAAACAATCAGACCTTTTGGGGCTTATTAGACACTGCCTCTGAATTGACATTGATTCCAGGGGACCCCAAACAGCATCGTGGCCCTCCAGTTAATGTAGTTGCTTGTGGAAGTCAGGTGATCAATGGAGTCTTGAAAAATGTTTGACTGAAGGTGGGTCCAGTGGGTCCCTGAATTCATTCTTTGGTTATTTCCCTAGTCCCAGAAAACATAATTGTAATAGATATACTTAGTAGTTGGCAGAACCCCACATTGCTTCCTTGACTTGTAGAGTGAGGGCTATTATGGCTGGAAAGGCCAAATGGCAGTTATTGGAGTTCCCAGTGCCAGGGAAAATAGTGAACTAAAAACATTATATCCCTGGAGGGATTGCAGAATTTAATGCCACTATAAAGGACTTGAGGGATTCAAGGTGAAGAATAATTTGTTGCACCTGTCCCTTCCTACCACTAAGAAAGAAGAACAACCTCTAGTGGGTCTATTTGGATTTTGGAGGCAGCACATTCCGCACTTGGGTTTTTACTTCATCCCATATACAAAGTGAATTGGAAGTCTGATAGTTTTAAGTGGGGCTCAGAATAAGGTGAGGCTCCTTAAGAGCCCCAGGCTGCTGTGCAGGCTGCTCTGCCACTTGGGCCATATGATCCAGAAGATCCAATGGTACTTAAGGTGTCAGTGGTTGATAGGGATGCTGTCTGGAGTCTTTGGCAGGCCCCAATAGGTGAATCACAGAGGAGGCCTTTGGGATTTTGGAGTAAGGCCCTGCCATCTTCTGCAGACAATTATTCCCCCTTTGAGAGACAGCTGTTGGCTTGCTATTGTGCCTTAGTGGAAACTGAACGCTTGACAATGGGCCATCAGGTTACTATGCGACCTGAGCTGCCCATTATGAATTGGGTGTTGTCTGACCCATCAGGCCATAAAATTGGCCGTGCACAGCAGCAGTCCATCATCAAGTGAAAGTGGTATATTCGTGATCGGGCCCGAGTAGGCCCTGAAGGCACAAGTAAGTTGCATGAGGAAGTTGCCCAAATGCCTATGGTTGCTACTCCTGTTATGATGTCCCCTGGGCCCAAGCACACACCTATGGCATCATGGGGTGTGCTCTATGATTAACTGACTGAGGAAGAGAGGACTAGGGTATGGTTTCCAGATGGCTGAGGACATTATTCAGGCACCTTCCAAGTGGACAGCTACAGCATTACAACCCATTTCTGGGACAACTCTAAAGGGCTGTGGTGAAGGGAAGTCTTCACAATGGACAGAACTTCAGGCAATGCACATGGTTGTGCATTTTGATTGGAAGGAAAAATGGCCAGACATATGGTTCTATACTGATTTATGGGGTGTGTTATATGGTTTGGCTGGATGGTCTGGGACTTGGAAGGAGCACACTTGGAAAATTGCTGAGAAAGATATTTGAGGAAAATGTATGTCTTTAAATGGGTAAAGGGTATAAAGGTACCTGTGTCCCATGTTAATGCTCATAAGATGATGACCTCATCAGAGGATGACTTTAATAATCAAGTTGATAAACTGACCCATTCTCTGGATAGTGGCCAACCTCTTTCCTCAAACATTCCTGTCATTGTCCAAAGGGCCCATGAACAAAGTGGCCATGGTGGCAGGGATGCAGGTTATGCTTGGGCCAAAAAACATGAACTCCCACTAACAAAGGCTGATCTGGCTATGGCTTCTGCTGAGTGCCTAATCTGCCAGCAGCAGAGACCAACACTGAGCCCCCGGTATGGTAGCATTCCTCCAGGAGACCAGCCAGCAACCTGGTGGCAGATTGACCACATCAGACCACTTTTGTCATGGAAAGGGCAGCATTTTGTCCTTACTGGAATAGACACTTATTCTGGGTATGGATTTGCTTTCCTGCCTTGAGTGCTTCAGCAAAAAACTACCATCCCTGGACTAACAGAGTGCCTTATCCACTGTCATGGGATTCCACACAGTATTGCTTCAGACCAAGGAACTCATTTCACAGCCAAGGAAGTTTGGCAATGGGCTCATGCTCATGGAATTCACTGGTCATTCCATGTGCCCCACCATCTTGAAGCAGCTGGCTTGATAGAAAGATGGAATGGCCTTTTAAAGAGCCAGTCATGGCGTCAAATAGACGGCACTAGCCTGGAGGGCTGGGACAGGGTTATCCAGCAGGTTGTGTATGCTCTGAACCAGCGTCCTATATATGGTACTGTTTTTCCTATAGTCTGGATGCATGGATCCAGGAATCAAGGTGTAGAAATGGGAATGGTACCACTTACCATCACCCCAAGTGACCCATTAGTCAAATTTTTCTTAATATTGTTGCTTCCTGTTCCTGCAACCTTATGCTCTACTGGCAAGAAGTCTTGGTTCCATAGGGAGGAGGCACAAAGAGCATTCCACTGAACTGGTAGTTAAGATTTCCCCCCTGGCTACTTTGGGCTCCTGATGCCCTCCAGTCAAAAGGCAAAGAAAGGAGTTACAGTGTTAGCAGGAGTGATTGATCCAGACTACTAGGGAGAAATTGGACTTCTCCTCCAAAATAGAGGCAAGGAAGAATATGTCTGGAGTTCACGAGACTCTATAGGGCATCTCTTGGTATTACCATGCCCTGTTATCAAAGTCAATGAGAAACTACAACACCCCGATCAAAAGTAGTGTGATAAATGGCCCAGATACATCAGGAATAAAAGTATGGTCACCCCTCCAGGTAAAGAACTAAGACCTGCCTAAGTGTTTGCCAAAAGTGGAGGAAACACAGAATAGGTAGAAGAAGAAGGTAATCACAGATACCAGCTAAGGCCATGTGACCAATTAAAAGACTGGGACTGTAACTGACATGAGTTTTTGTCTTACTTTGCTAAGAATGTTTGTGCATATGTACTCCAATAACTTTGTTTTTCCTCTATTTCTCTATTATAGTATAGATTATATCATTAGTTACCCAGTGTTGAATTTATCTTTAACTTATTAGATAGTAGATACTAAGACTTCCTCAAGGGACGTACTCTTGTGTTGATGGGGGGAGATTATGTGTTTGTGGCTGGACATGAGATAAATATATCATGTTAGGTGGAAATATGATCTTATTACTCTCTTCAGTTGGAAATCAAGTGTAATGTAATGAGATATGGTTTTGTATCAAGTTGTCAAGGGGTGGACTTGTGATTGTTAGGTTTTATTGTTAACTTGACCTTTTTAATCAACTTGGGTGGGTCTCTGATGTTGTTCTCAGGAAGGCAGCCTTCCCATTTGTGGACAGGATGTAAGAAGTGCAGGGAAGCTAGAAAAGAACACCCCTTCAGGAAGGAAATTCCAGAGACTCAGGAAGCCAACAAGTCTGAGGTAGGGTTGCAAGACCCCCCAATACACAAAGCTACATGAAGGGGAAATAAATATCACTCTCCCCATGCTTCCCTGCCTGCCTGGCTGCTGGTGCTTGTCATGCATCTCTTTGTAGGCATAGGGATTGAGCTTCCTCAGATTTCCAGCCTGGAGTGAAGACCAATGGCTCCCCAGGAAGCCTATAGGTCTTTAGTGCTGTATTGGGACTCCTGAGTGTACTCATTTGCTACCAGTTCTTGACTCTAGACTGCAATTGTGGGACTGCCATGAGCTAATTCAATAAATCTTTTTTTTTAACTACAATTCATTGTGTTCTGTTTCTCTAGAGAATCCTGACTAACACACACACACACACACACACACACACACACACACACACACAGGTTTCCTTTTAATTAGTGAACTAATAGCATAGAGTGCTAAAACAAAAAAAAATTGAAAATAAAATTTTCTAAAAATATAATTTCTAAAAAAGTTTTATACTTCACAATAATTTAATTAGAATATTTACTTTTTCTGAAGTTATTCTTATGGTTATGAAATCACATTGGAGTTGCTTCTTGGTGGAAAAAAAAATTTTGTCTTTTTTTTTTCTTGTATGTTTTGTTGAAGATCATATGATCTTGACCTGAAAAACACATAAAAAGATGAGCAACCAGTCCTGAAATCACCATGATGATTTGTACCAGGGAAAATCTTACTTTATAATTTTATTTCTATCTTCCTGAGAATAAAATGTATTCTACAATTTTCATTTTGCAATAAGCCTGTAAGTATTGCTGCTGTTCAGACATCTGTGTTCCTTTCAAGTTTTGGTTTTCCTCTGATCTGCACACCCCTAAACCTCATTTATAGTCATAAAGAAAGTCATGTTAGAAAAACAAACTTACACACTGCAGAATTACATTCACCGAAGAATATACTTGCATGACAGCAATTATACTGAGGAGATCATCTTTGGTTGCTCTCAAGGGAGCTGGTGAGAAAGAGACATGGAACAGACTGGGCTGTCCCTCTTGATGGAGGTTACAAAGGTGCACACAGCATTCAAAGCACCTCACTGGCCACTCTTGATGATATTTTAGCAAAAATTTGACATCACACTCAATGTCCTCTTTGGTATTTGTCCCAACACAGAAACACATAGAAATCAAATAAGGATAACAGTTGTAATTTGACATTTTATATCAGTCGGCTGGAGCATTTATACCAAAACAAAGGATAATTAATCAGCATCTTGGTAATTTATAGGAGTTTTCTAAAGTGTCTATTATGAACTCCTGTTAATCAGTCAGTAATGTATATAATTGCTTCAGATGTTTAATTTACATCTTATAATATTGTCAAAATATTTACAAAAACTATGCCATAAAGAAGAAAGAGAAATAAACTGAAAAAAGTAAGAAAAGTAAGCATGAAATTCAAGAGTAATCTGAATAAAAATATTGAATATATAGGTTGATATATTTTTAAATGTTATAAAATATTCATGAATTCAGGAAACCTATCAAAAATTCCATAATATATTGAAATTTATATTCATTTTCAAAGAAAATATTGATGAAAATATAAAAGCAAATGAGTTACATATTTATAACAGGAAGCTCTGGGTGGCTAAAAACTGACTTTTCTATGAAAAGATTTTAAGTTTAAAAGTATTAAAGGCCTTTGCTTTATTTGAGCAATATTTGAATAGGAAAAGCTTAGGTTTTTAAAATGACCTGAGGTTATGGAATGCATTCTGAATATACTGACAAAGCCTCACTATATAACTCTAAGACATTTTATTGCCAGCCCTATATTAATGAGTTTTATAATCATTGTAAAATTAAAACAATGAGGTGAGGGTACCTATGAATTTAGAGTTCTGAGTTTAAACCACAAGTTGGCACTGGGAAGATAGCTCGATGGGGTAAAATCTTGCTGAGCAAGGACAAACTGCACTGCGTGTGCCTGTCCATGGTTATAATCCTTTTACTATGGCTACTAAAACAGGAGAGGCTTTGGGGCTTGTTCCCTATGTAGCCTATCTGAACTGAGGATCTCTGGGTTTAGTGAGAGAACCTATCTCCAAATGTAAGGTGGAGTGTGATTGAGAAGAATACTAGACATCAACAACTGGGCTCCATATGCATATTTGCATACAGTCCACTGCACATGTGTACCCACACATGCAAGCATGTATACACACATACATGAAAACCTTTTAAAAATTAAACCACAAGCCAGTCTCAGAACTTGAGATGCTTAACCTTTAAGATCAATAAGTTTTGAGCATTAACGTTGAAACAATGAGTGGTGCACATAGGTTCTAACTGGTGAAGAAATAATGTTTTAAGGGTAAAATATTTAATCCTATATTTATGTGTGCTAAACACAATTTTACTACCAACAAAGCAGAAACCTAAAGGCTATTCAACAGTTATCTTCTCCATATTTGTTTTTGATTAATGTGAACTAATTAAATGTTAAATCACACCAACACTTCCAGATCCTTCTACTATCCATGAGATGGCACTATAGCCCTTTTATAGTCCAGATACCTAATCTGTAAACCACAGGTATTTGAGCAATTCATTGTGCAATACTGAGTAAACTAACAATCTGCTTGGTCTACAAACAATACATAATTATTTATTTTTCCCATTGAGAATGTTACTTCTCTAGATCTGTAATGAAAATATGATATGTTCTAACATCAGTGTTGTATGATTTTCATAAATAGCCTCTTTTGTTTTACTATTAATTTAAGAAGACAATATAATCTTATCAACAGAAACAAAATATTTATGATACAGAGTGTCTTTAGTTGCAATATTTAATAAAGGAACTGCAACAAAGCCAGTTAATATCAACTTTGACCTGATATACATTTTTGATTATATTGAACATTCCTGGAATTTCATCTGCTATTGTGAAATTTGGGCAGATTTGATAGATAGATGCCTGTTTCTACAAGAAATAAGAAATGGAATGAACTCTTACAATGATTTAGAACTAAATTCTTGTCTATTTTTTTTGCTAGTTTAGATTTTGTGGTTTTCCTGGTAGTATTATATGGAATCCATATGTAAACATATACATATATTAGCTTGCCAAGATTTCCTGAAGGAAATGGGATACATATTCATTAGTATAGCTCAAAGATATTTATTAATCATAAGTTGTATAGCAAGTAAGATTCAAGGCATTAGTTATATGCTAATGAACAAAAATGAATCTCTGATTTTGAGGAGCTTAAAGTATTATATAAGTCTGGAGTGTGAAATTAAATTGTGAATTTTATTTGTTGCAAAGGACTGAATAATGCAGGGGTTTTAATCCTATTTTAACAATTTAAAAGCTATCTGAAAAAGCATTTGGGGTCCTCTAAAGTAGAAATTATTGTCATCAGAAGTAGTAATCACAGAAATACACATCAATAGTATTTTTATAAAAATATTTCAATGCCCAGAAAACTAGCCTTGGTCAGAACTGAGTTTTAGCATTTAAATTTCAATTAGAGAAAATATTTCTTTCTAATTTCCTGGGAGGAAAAAGTAAAATATAGATAGTTTGGAGAAAGTCTTTCAGAAAATAAATAATGAGGTACTTGAGACACAGTGGGGAGGGAGTAAGGGTCAGAAGAAAAACTAAAAGCAAAAGTTTTAGTCAAAACATGTGAAAATCACCAAAATATATGTCTAAAAATATGGATATGAAATTTATAATTAGGTTACTTTCTTTTTCTCAAAGCCAAGCCAATCAGCAGATATCTACTTTAACCATGGACTACTGCTGAAAAACCATAAAGACGCTATAGAAATTTTAAACTTCGGACACCTATATCTCACTATCTGCAAGGTTCAAACAGTCTAACTCCTTGCCAGGTTAGCATAACACCTGCATTAACTGCTATCTACCTTTGTCCCTTTTACCTATGTGGCAGCCAAACTGTCAACAAAAAGCTTTAGAGGACAGACAGGAGGGCTCTGCTGTTAATGTGCCTTTGTTTCAGCATGATGATCTAAGTTCAAATCTAAGTGCTCACCTAGAAAGCTAGAGGTAGCAACACACTCATGTAATTCCAGTGCTGAGGAGGTGGGTGGAAGATTTGGGGTTTTCCTGGGTAGCTAGTCTTCTTGAATCTGAACTCCAGGTTCAGTGAGAAACCCTTACTGAATAAACAAGGTATAGAGTGACTGAGAAAGATATGTTCACCTTCAAACACAAGTACTCACACATATAAATATACATCTACATATTTGTACACACCACACACACATACACATGCAAAAAAGAATTATAAAACATGGCTCAACCTGCACAAAACACTCTAAATAAATAAAATCACATGGGAACTAGATGCAATTGTGCCACAGAAGTTGGACTTATCAAGAAAGATATTTAAGCATTTATGGTTATCATGTTAAGATTTCTAATGGAAAAACACAGAGCATGTAAGTCCAAAGAACAATGTATGCATATACAGGTAACCTTAGTGAATCAAGGAAAATGCCAGAAATAAGAATAATAACAGCGGTAATAAATATTGTCTTAGATGAATAGGTTCATTCCCTGACTAGAAGTGGCCCAGAAAAGCATCGGTGAACTGAGAGTGAACTTAAAGGTATGTCAATAAGGACATCCCAAACTAAGAGAAGACGGAAATAATGCCACCAGAACTCATGGGAGGACATTAAAGATAATTTCTATAGGCTGAGTAAAAACTGTTTAAGTGACAAATAAATGTATCAGAGAAGAAATGAAGGAAAATAAATTATCAATTTAAAACATGATTCTTTCTTCAAAGTCCTATAGTGATGATATTAGAGTTCTTTAAAACAGCCATGTAAACTTATTGAAGTTGTAGCACAAGAATTCAAAATGATATGCACATGCTGATGGTATAAATCATTCAGCTCTCTGATGAGGCACCTGCATAAGAGATGCACTGCTGGATATGGAGTAGTCTTTTGTTATGTGAGAAGAAATTATAATTGCTTTAATATATTGTGAAATTAAATCATTCATTAAAATTATTATATACTGTAATCTATGTGAAGAGATCTAAAAAACGGTAAATTAATGTCTGGCATGATAGAGTTTTAAAAATGAACAAAACTAAGAAAAATATTAAACTGAAAGTCTGATGTATATGGTACATATTTATGCAAATGGGTCAACATAGTTTTGAAAATGAATGACATAAACATAACAGAAGACAGAGCTTGTCTTTGGACTAACTAGGCCAACAATATATTTCCTACAAGAAACCCACTTCACATAAAGTTGATAAATCCTACACATACATATATCAGTTGTTTGAAATATACTGAACATTAGGCTGATGTGTCACTTCTATGTGGCATGAAAAGACAATTGCAAACATATTTTAGTATTAATTTGTGAGAAAAATAATATTCTCTATGCATAATGTGTTGAAAGTTCAAGGTTTTCTTTTAGTTGATAAATAGTTATATTTTAAAGTTAAAATGCATTTTCAAAAGATAAAATATTCACATAAATATGAAACAAAACGTTTGTTAATGTTATCTTTTCTCATTAATTTAAAACAGAACAAGTCATATCTTACAACTAATTCAAATAATTGAGATACAAATCTATAGACAATCATACATGCCATTTGGAATTTCCAAACCAATGTAAAGCAGGTCCAAGTCCAAATATGCTTATCAATTTCATCACCAATCGACATATTTATTTGAATTTCACTAAAAAAATATTCAGAAATTTCCTTCTAGTACTATGCAACTTAAATTGTAAAGATCCAATAGAATCCATTACAGGAAGTCAGATCACTCATGGATCATTCTACCTATTTCAAAAATCTTCCACATTTTTTTCCATGTTATGCTCTAGGAATATATGTCTATGATAATTATAAAAGGTGTCAATATACATAATGGTAAATAATTCAATTTAGCTTTAAAATTAAATAATGAGACATAACATGTTTTATTTTATATGCATATCAAGACGTCATTTTTCTTTGATCACTGATGTATTTTAAAATATGTAATGACTGCTTACCACAATTCTAGGTGATTACATATGTGTTTAAATTTTAGGAAAACAGTGGCAATTTTTTTCACATAGTTTATCATGAAACATTTGGTTGGAGCTGGCCAGATGGCTCAGTTTTTAAAGAGCTTGCGATGTGAACATGAGGACCCAGAGCACAGAAAAGCTCAGTGCTACATCAAGTGCTTATATTCCTAGTGATAGGAAGGGAGAGGCAGCAGGCTCCTTCCTGTTCCCAACTCAACAAGATGCCTGAGGTTGATCTCTGGCCTCCGCATGAACACTCACACCACCAATGCACATAAACACACACACACACACACACACACACACACACACACACACACACACACCAAATACATGCATAAGTCACACATTTAGACACATACAGGAGAGGAAATAGTTGGCTTACTGGACATACACAATGTATTATGGATACGTTGGATTTAGACCATGTACTTTTCAATATTTATTTCACCTAAAATCCATTGACATAAATTAAACAATTAGAAAAATACCTAAACAGTAAACAGTGCATAAGAATCATCCTTGAATATATGAAAAGTGATGAAAATATCAATCCTCAAAGTATGTTGAACTGTGGATTCTATACTGAATTTGGTTTATTTCATTTTATAAAGGAGAGGATTTGTGATGGTATATATTGTCATTTTAGGTGGTGGGGTGTTAGGGAGGGTCTTGCTCTAGTCCAGGCTGACCTGGAATTTATTATGGTGCCTTAGGATTGCCTTGAATGCATGGTGATCCTCCTATTCTTGCCTCTGGAGTGCTTGGATTCAAGGACTGATTGTCGATTTGATAGAACCCGGAATAATTTGAGAGGGATTGTCTCATTCTGGCTACCCTCTATGCTTGTCTGTGTTTGTCTTCCTTCGGTTAAGAGAGGTGGAAGACCTGCCTCAACTGTGAGCAGCACCATTCCATGCTCTGGGTCTTAAAAAAGAAAGAGTTGGCTGAGCATTCGTTGTTTTTCTGCTTCCTAATTTTTCTGAATGTGATCAACAGGCCTTCTCTGCCATGACTGACTGCAGCCTGTAAATGCATGTTGAAATAAACCAGTCCTCCCTCCCTTTTTACTGATTTTTTTCTAATAATTTATCCCAGCAATAAGAAATTGCCTTGGACATAATATTTTAATGTTTCTACTTAGAATTTTATACAGACTTTAGAACTGATCCTTGGTACTTAAGTGCCATTAAAATAAGCAGACATGATACAGATGAGGTATTAGAAAAGGTTTTGCCTAACTGTGAGCAATGCTATTAAAATCCACTGATTGTGGTGTTGATTTTCTGGAGGTAAATTTAAATTTGTAATGATACTGCTGAGTGAATTTAACCATTCCAAAGTCCCCAAAGACTGAAAAGTAATGTGACTACTATAAGTAGAACTGAAGAGGAAGAATTAAAATAGCTTTCAGCTTTAAGTTATTAATATTCAGTATTTTTCTGAGCACTATTTGGCCTCTTAAAAAACAGAAATTTCTTAAGCAGTAGTAAATGAATAAGGGTACAATAATATATAAGCCTTTACCTTTCAATTAAAGTTAGTTACATAAAAATTTAAATAAATTTATAATACAGTTAAAAGTAAAATTTAATATACAACCCAATCAAATAAAAGAGACCCTTGCTTGGGTCAGGGGAGGTGGCTTAAGTGATAAGGCCCTTGCTATACAAGGTCCTGTCTTTGACCCTCAACAGCCACATAAAAAGACAAGTGTGGCTTCACATGCCTTTAACACCAGTGCTAATGTTGACAAGGACAGGAGGACCACTGGGACTCTGGCCAGCCAGTCCTGCTGGAAAACAGAGAGCTCCCATTCAGCAAGAGACTGTTTCAGGGAAGTAAGGCAGAAGCACAATGGATGAGGACAGCCAATGTCTCCCTCTGGCCTCGACACATGTTCTCATGGGGTATGCAAAACTGCACAGACATGTAGGGCATGTACGCACACACACAACCCACATTCTATCTACACACTACAAAAATGTATAAATAACCCTAAATACTTTAAAACAGGTTTCGTGTCAAGCATAGGTCTCAACTGTTTATTAAAGGCAGTATTTTGCTATTCTAGTTGATACAGTATTAAGTTATTCTGGATTTATATTAACAAGTGTGCCTACTAATAGTATGAGACTTGAATAGCTACTATTAAAAATTTGGTTTAAGAAAAACGGTTTAGCTGACAAGTAGACAATCTTCAAAGGAGAAGACTAATTCATTCTGCTTTTTTATTTCTCAAAAAAAGTCTGTCTTTATTTTGAAGAAATGCATGTTGCTTTTGCTTTTATTTAAAGAATTTAAGTCAGGACAGTTGAATTATTAAAACAGGTACAATTTAATGCCAGAAGTGTATAGCTAGCATTTCATTTCAATTAAAATATTTTCTTTATATGGAATTAGACTGCAGGCCTTTTATGAGAATAATCCATGCTAATTTAAAAGCTCTTTATGTCTCTCATCCTATACATTAATACATAAGTCTATGCATTTCCAAAATTGGTAGCTTTTATCAATCAATTAGCATTTTCTTTCTAAATTGCTATGAGAACGTGATTCAGATCATCCAGACTTATTTTCCATAACTGGGTTGGCCTATCATAGAAAATGCCACCTGATTCAGTTGATATAGTTACTGGGATGAATAAATTTGGAGTTCCAAACTGCAACCAAAGAGAACTATGGGTGGAAAGCTCATTAAGTTAATATAAAATCTTAGTCTGAATCCTGTGTTAAATCCAGATATATTTCTATTTTTTAATCAGATGTTTTGTCTTAGCAATGACAAAGATAACTGCTAAAAGATTTTATATTTATTTTTTCTTATTAGACTTTGGAATTCTCACTACTCTGGTCAAAGAATATATTTATTAATATTCTTTGTTTGGTGTTTTCATTAGTTACTGTGTGGCATAACTACATTTACTTTTAAGAATGTTCCTTCCTTTCAAGGGATAATTGTGATTGTATACTTGCAAAAAACCCATCCTATCATTTTAAATTTTACATGAATGTTTTTACATAAAAGAGAACTAACAATTTCAAAATTTAGATATCTTTGGGGCTTATTTAAAATAAAAACATATAATAATAAAATAATAAAAATCAAAGTATAATTTACAATTATAAAATGCTGGTATTAAGTTAGTTTAGTATAAAATTTATGAGTCAGTGGACACCAATAAGCTAGGAAGGGGCCATCAGAGAGGAGGGCTTACAGAGTAACTCCTTTGTTAGCTAACTATATGTATATACATATACATATATATTTATTTAAATATGTATCTATTTATAATATATATATATATTATAAATAAATTATAACTTATATATATACATGTATAATTGTCTGGGCAGAAGTACCCTATGTAGGTAGATAGCACTGTTTCCAGAAAACATGGGCTGTTATTAAAAGTATATATATATATCAGTGCCAGGAGTGGGATACTTCCCAGTGAGTTATTGTTCAGAGGGCAATGCATGCTTCCAAATCAATGCAGGCAATTGTCAATGCTTTTAGTTGGCCATTTGAACAATATGGTAAAGCCCTATTGATGAAGATACCACACAATTTGGCTCTGGGGTATTGATCAATAAAACTAGAAGTGACCAGGAATCCTCCTCCTGCTGGCTGTCATAGTGCTGGAAAGTGCGATGCTGACAGCTGGAAGAAGAAAAGTTAACAATAGTCTTATCCAGTTGTGGACGCTGTGAGCTACACATCCATGCAGCCTGGTTAGATGTACCCACTGTTGTTAAAAAAGCATGGCTGTTGGTGGGGGGAACTCCCAGAGACATTGCTCCCCTCAGTAACAACATACAAAAGGGGGTGGAAATCGGTTGACTCCTAGGCTATCCATAACCCCCTACCCCATGAACTGATCCAGACTACCCAAGGAGAAGGATACCCAGCTGAATGGGGACAGGGAGTAGGGAAATTGGGGAATTGGGGTTATCAACTCATTATTTGTTCATTCAAGGTATCTAATTATGGATAATAATAATAATAAAATATAAAAAGCATGGCTGTTTATAGAGGTTACCAACTGTTCTTATTTGGATTCCAAGGCTCACTCTGTGTGAGGAAATTCGTACATGACACTTAAAACTTAGTCACAGTAGATATGGCACAAGCCCTACAAGACAAGCTGCTACTTGTCTGGTTATGTGTATATTGTGCCAAAGAAAGGGCCTTTGAAATATTTGTGTTTATGTTTATAGATTAGTGTGTTCTAACCATCTCTCAGAGAAGCTTCTTTTAGCTTTTGCCTGTGACTTTTGGGGAGATGTATAACTTATCCAAATGCTGAGAATAGTGACTGTTAAAAGAGACATCTCTATCACGACCTCAAAGGCTCATGAGACTCTGGGGAAGTGGAGGCAGGAAAAATGCAATTGTCGAAGAGAGGAGGGAGTGCTTTGGAATGCTGTCTGCGGGACATGAAGTTGCAGCCACATTGATGACCACAGTCTTTACCTGCAAGTGTTGCACAATACTGGGCTCATCAACATTCCATGGTGGATGGTGAAGGAGGAAAAAAGACATAAATGTAAAAGGAGGACTAGTTGGAAAGAAGAAGGGGTTCATTGAGAAAGGACTGAAAGGATTGAGGAAAGGGACGAGAGAAGGGAATGGGACAGCATTATTGTCAAAACACATTATATACATGAATGAAAATATAGATAAAAGGTATATAAATAATCCACTTCTGTGAAATAATATATGGATAGTATTACATAGCAATATCTATCATCTATATCTCATTTCTCTCTCTCTCTAAATATATATATATATATATATATATATATATATATATATATATATATATATATATATATATATATAATGTTTCCATTGATAGAAGAAATGACAAGAAAGTTTGGAGCTCATCACAGTGCTACTGTAGCCAGCCTTAGTAAAAATATGCCATTCAGTCATCTGTGACAAGATGGTTGATCCTGGTGATTATGAGAGGGAGTAAAAGAAAGTCAAGTTTTTAAAATCTCACATATTGTAAAGCTAACTTTACAATATGGCTATTTACAATAAGGCTATTTTAAAAAGAGAGAGAAGAATGGCTAATGAAAAATTGTGGTTGATAAAATATGGAGACTTGATTAAAGGACAATTAAAAAATAGGTTTAAAAAGTACAAGAGAAATTTATTAAAAGTCTCTCATATTTAAAAACTGTAAATTTTATCATTATTCTGATATGCTGAATTCAACATATCAATAAAACTCTGAATGTGCATTAAAAGTTTGTTAGTTACAGGCAGCACACAAAAAAAGAACATAACCAACCAGTAGGCTGACGGATCTAGGCAAACATGGTGAGTTCCTTTTCTTTGGTTCTGAGAAAAATAAAAGGCAAGCAAGTAATTTGAATAATTTCCTTAGGCATTGAGACATAAGGGTTGTTTTTATTTATTCCACAGCTGGCTCAGGGGTTGAACAGCACAGGGTAACAGTGGTTTGGGGAATGAAAGTCTAGAACAAGATTTGGTGCACAAGTGGACAGTAGACTAGCTAGGCTGTACTTTGTAGGCTTTCCTTCAGGAGGGATAGTAAATATAGCAGTGTGTGAGAGAGCCAGGTTCAGCAGATCTGTCAATGCTTTCTAATTCAGAATATCAAACTGTAGCTCTGTCCATAGCTTATACAAGGTTTTGGTTTATTATTTTGCTTTATGCTTCAATGTGGAATTTTAGTTTCTTATCAGTTCAAAGTATTTAAAATTAAATATAAAAATATTAAAAAATGAAACAGAGGTTCCTAATCTATGATACATACTCTGTTCTTTCCTCCTAGTATATTGTATTTGTGTGGTACACTTGTAGGTGATGGACCAATATTCACTGTGAAATAAAATCATACAATCCACATAGGATATATCTTATTCAGTTTTATGTTTTCAAAATAGCTCGTTTATTCTGCCTCTATTAACTTTCTTTTTTTGATATTATCACTATCACTTATAAAACTTTAAGAATGAATGTGTGCCTTGCCAATTTGTTTGTGTAAGAGTTTTTCTGTATGTGTTAGACAAAATGCATTACTACAGGAAAGAAAAATATGTTTGTTTATTTATTTTAATAATCAAAAATATCATTAAGTGTAAATTATAATCATATTATAACAATATATAAGTATGCAAATTTAGAATGTTTTTCTTGTAACTTCCAAAACAACAAGTCAGAGGACTTGTAATAAATGATTGGTGGGTTCATGTGAAAATCTGATCCAATTAACTCCATGAGAGTATGAAGCTAGAAACCTTATGGACCATCCATCCACACCTTGTGAACTATTAGAGGTGTGCAGCCTTTTGAGCCATGCATAAAACTGTATGTCTAACACATGTGCAAAATGATTTTAATACATATCCTTATATTTAAAAGCCTGCAATGAATGATACATTAATTACATCATTAAATCAAAGAAAATATATCAGCATAGTTTTGTTAAAGAAACAAAAACAATACAAAGCTCCATAATAATAGCTGAATGAAAACTCAGTTGTCATTATCCTAAAATAGATTTTAAATAAAAACAGCCTTATCCTCAGAGAATCTGGCATTAATAACTAATGGCACTGAGAAATGGCATGTGTCCAAAGCATTGTTTTCAATTTTTCTGAAGCAGATTTTCCCCCATAAAGAAAATACATCACAATTCGCTTCTTTTCTGGTTTCCTCCTAAAATTCATAATAAAACTTCTTTATTTTTTCTATTAATTCTAAGAAATGGATTATCTTGTATCTCATTATATAATTTTGAACTTTAACTTTTTGAAGATCATGCACTAAATTAATTGTCATAAAGCTGTACACTTTCCATTTTTGTTCAAGTATGTCTGATTTAGATATCTCAAAAGGAAAACAGAAGAAAATTAATTTTCCTTTGGGGGTATTTTTCATAAGCACAATTTAATGAAATCCAGGATTCAGTTTTAATTACATGAAAATTATTTGAAATGGAATGTATAAAGTCATGCCAGGAGCCTTTCTATAGAAGAGTGACTTTTTCATTTAAAAACCTGCTATTAGTTCTCATTTCCTATGAGATCAAGCTCAAACTTTTTATCCCTGTTAAACTAAATCCACTTTTGCTCAAGCTATCCTGTGGTGCATTAAATAATTCATTAAGTTACACACTTCTCTCTTCATTTCCTAGTTTCTTTACCACTTCTCACATGTAGAAGGTCAGCTTTTGTTCATTTTTCACATACACATAATCTACTGGCAGTTGAAGGGTTATTTCTAATTCTAAATGTTCTAAGAAGCATACCTTTATTATTGCCAACATTTCTCATTGTCCCCACTCCTCCTAAATTGTATTTTATTTAATATATATTTAGAATCTTATATATTTGCCAGTTTTAAAACCCA
Source organism: Zapus hudsonius (assembly GCA_004024765.1). Lineage (NCBI taxonomy): Eukaryota > Metazoa > Chordata > Mammalia > Rodentia > Dipodidae > Zapus > Zapus hudsonius. The sequence goes on from PVHP010012543.1 coordinate 36,977, forward strand.
ATTTTGTCATCTGCATGCACAATTCTGCATAAGAGTATGAATTTCTTAAAGCCAGGTATTATGTGCAACTTTTATATCTTCTATGGCTCCTAACAATGGTATAATTCACAGTCATGCAAAAACCTCATACTAATTTGGGTTAGGAATTGGCTTTCTCAAGGAAAATGTCAGATGAAGTCTAATCATTTGACTAGGAAAGGATGAAATACAGCTTGTTAAAGTGAAAGTTCCCTGGTGTAGGAATGGAATCATAAAAATTAGGCTTAAGAAATGCCATAAAAAATATGTGGTAGTAAAGAAGAATTGGAACTGTGAAATTCAAGAGTATCTAGGTGTTTCCTTTCTGGGGTTTAGAACAGGCAGTATTTCTCTTGTTGAGATGACTTTCATGTAGTTCTCCATTAGAGGAGCAATATTTTGTAATGATCCCTCAGATTTGTTTTCTTTCTTCAGTTATGTGCTTTAAAAGAATTCCAGCAAAGGGAGAGGAGTTTAAGATGGTCAACATAACTTGCTGTGAATTTCACTTCATCTCTGCAGTCACTCCACATAATGATTTCCACATCAGCTACATGAGTGAGAGGAGACAAGAGTGTCTTCCAACAAGATGCCACTAGCCTTGAGATGAGTTTGTTCTTTATCATGTTGCCAATTATTATTTCAATTTTAATTAAGAATGTAATTATTGCTAGTATTAGGTGAATGCTCCTGAATAAAATTATTTCCTGTCTAAATCAATACTTGTATCAGCAGCATTGAGGAGACTTGAAGAGATTTCCTTTAATGACCTTCCAGCTCTGTCTTGATATTGCATTATTTTCAAAATTCAGTATTATGATATATGCTCAAAATTACTCAGCTTTTTTTGAAAAGAGTTAGTGATGTTATATTTTGAATGAATAACTAGATTTTTAGCATAATGAATCTCCACTAAATGATCAGAGGCAATTAGTCTCTTTTGTAAATAGATATATATGTCTATATGGACTTTACTGGATAATTTCTTATTTATTTGAATCATCAATATATTGGAGTCTATTTCAGGCAGATCAAAACTGAAAGAAGCCAGGATTGTTTCTTCCATAGATGCTGAAGAAATAATCTTTAAGATCTGACAGTGATTTCATATATCTTAAAGAAATCTGGTGAAATTTGTGTGTTTTTTTATGGTACCAACAATCATTTGAGACACTATTTGTCTGCTATAAGGAGTATGTACTACATACTTTTAATAGGTAAAGATATTGTATTATTATATTGCTCTGAAGTAAATGAAGTATTTAAGTTTGGATATCCTGGTGGGAAGAACTGCCTTTAAAGGGGAATTTTGTCTATAAGTAATGTAATCTTTTGGTTTATAACTGTGAGAAAAGCACTTACTGAACTCTATACTGAGGATTGCTATTTAAGTATACTCAGAGCAAAAGAAACCATCTTAGTACCTGTGACCACTTGTGCATCATTGCCAATAATATAAATAAAAGGGGTAAAGGGAAACTGCATTAAAGAAATCTGAAAATATGCTTTGAGGAAGAGAACTGCTGGGTAACAATACACTAATGCCATTGTTAGAAATACAAATACTTAAGTTCCTAACTATTTTAATTTTCATTAAATCACTTAAGTGTATAGCATGTGATGATATACCATTATAAAGTAAAATTGTTGCTATCATCAACACAATTGGAAGGCCAACCACATCATAAAAGTACCTTTTTGTGTGTGGTACCAGCACCAAATATCTATTCTCTGAAATGGTTCGTATGAAATTTCATGTGAAATTTCCATTTTTAGTTTATTGCATCTGCTATGATCAGTTTTGTGCCCATTACCATGCATATTCCCATCCCTCCTTCCAGGTAACCACTGCTTTGCAGGCTTTCTATGTATTTAATATTTTTAGAATCTATGCATAAGCGAAGTCATGCAATCATTTGAATTTAAATTTCTTTTGTTTTTCATGTCAGACAATTTTAATTATTATGCTTTTTGCATGTATAATTCCTGACTATGCCAGATATATTCTAGTTATAGTCACATATTTATGAACACTTCTCAAAAGTAGGCTTATTTTATCCTTGCCGTGGTCACATGAACAGATATTTCTATAGTATTCAATTTTAAACACAACTTAAATATCATAAATAAAATTATAAAGACATGATAGAGATGATAATCCTTTATATTAATTCGAGGTTACATATTCCATAAAAAGAAAAATTAATAATATTTTGTTCAGCAATTATAATCACATCATAAATATGGAGTTTTCAATCCATTTAATTGTAATAGTGTAATACAGAAAAATAAATACATTTACAATGGATGCTTAATAAAAATTATTGTAATGAAATGCCACTTGCATTGTTAACTACATGTGAAAAAATTATACTGCTGCTGTACATATGTTTAATTAATATCAGAATGTCGTTTATGCATGTGTACAGATTTGCATCTGGATGGCTTTAGAATTTCAAAAGCCACAAGTATAATTTCAGATGGTGTTCTCAAATTGTCTTAAACAGTTTATCATTGGGAATTAGAGACTTTGTAAGCTGATGATTGCAGACACATGCATATCCATACTTGAGTTCTGTCCTGCACAGAGTTGGTTGGCCTTCTTCAGGTAGGACTGTGTACTGCACTGGATTAGTCATTGTAAATGACAAGAAAATTGCTTTCAGATGTGACGGTTCTTTCCACTCTTGACTTTTCACAATCCAGTTTGCTGAGAGTTTGAATCAGTATGAAATCATCTTCAATTATTTACACATGCATATGTATAAATCAATTTATAAGCATGAAAGGTTATCATATATGATAAAAACAAATATATATATATATATATATACCAATGTGCAAGATATCAAGAAAGGCACCAGAAAGAAAAGATTAGTCAATTATCAAGACTAATGTCAAGAAGTATCTGACAAAATTGAGTAAAAGTCAGTGAAAAAAAATGTTTAGAGTGGAGAAGGATCATTGTGTGAATGCATATATGAATAAATGTATAGACACATATAAAACAGTAACTGGTAATGAAAGAAATGGAAATTAAGCCTGAAGAAACTATAAGCACTAAGCCAGTTATGCCACATCATTACTAGGAGCCTTGCTATACTTACAAATACAATTCGAGTTTGCAATCTTTCTTAAAAATCCATACTTTCCTGCTGGGTACGGTGGTGGTGCACAGCTTTAATCTCAGTGAGTGGGAGGCTGATAGGAGTATCAACATGAGTTTGAGACCTGTCTGTAATCAGAATGAATTCCAAATTAGCCTGGGTCTGAATGAAACTCATCATCAAAATCTAAAAGAAAATAAAATTCATACTTTTTCTGAAAACCAGAACATAAACTCAACTAATCATTGTTAACTCACATATTTTTAATAGCTTTCCAGGATGATCATGGAAATAAAGTGACTAACTTTTCAAATATTCTCTTAGTTCAATAGCAATCTAAAATCCTTTTAGCTATGTTTCCTTGGGGAAGTTTGCCTACAATTTCTGATCTTGAGCTCTTGATTTCTGAATCACTATTTGCTCAGATCAACTCATTAATAATGGGTTGTGCCTGAGGTTCTATTTTAACAATGGAACATCACCCATATCATTAGGAATACACATTATGCTCTTGGATATTTTATTCAAATGGTCGATAAGAGAGATATGATGCAGAATCTATGGCTATACTGGGTCTTATTCTTTGGGACAATAACCCACCCATGGGGATCCTGGAAGAGCCAGCCTTTTTTATACTGCATGGTCTATTCCTTGGATTTACCTGCTTGAATTATCTTGATGACCTGATTTAAGACTTGTTCAGTCTTAGGTAAATGGAAGTAATCTGACTGTCTCTCAGAAAAGCATACTTGGATAGGTATTTTATAGGTGGGAATCACACATGGGACTTGAAACATTTTGGGGTTGGATAGTTCATTAGTCATGTCCAAGGAGATGGTTTGCAGGACCAAACAACTCTTCATAGAGGAGTGACAGGTTGAATGTATAGCGATTGCAGCTGTGGCCTGGGATGTAAAAATAGTAGTTATTTAACTTCTACCTCTATAAAAGGTGGTACATGAATCCTTTATGGTCTACCTGTCACTTTTAATATTTCAGTTCAATGTGTCTAGTCGTTGCAGCTCTATACTGAGCTGGTCACAAGTATGTCAGTGGTGGTTTACTTTGGATTTCTACCATACCAAGGTGTCCAGTGCTTCATCCCTTTTTCTTCCCAACAAAAGACAGTAAAGTCTACATCATAGTTTAATTTTTTTTACTATTTTATGACCTTATTTAGCCTCTGAGAAAAGCTATTAAAAATAAACTAGAGAAAGAACACTGGCAATCACTGATTAAAGTTTTGATTTCACAAAGTAATCTCCCTCTTTATATTATATTATGGAATTCTCAAAAAGCTATCTTTTATCAAAATAAAATTTTATTTTTACACCAGAACATTAGCTGCTATCTTTAAGAGAGTCATTAAAAGCAGAAATGCATCATCCTTCATATTTAGAACTATTGTATTTTTAGTTGTATGATGCACTTTAGAAGTTAATAGGAAATTTATGAGTTTGTAATTATTTCTCTATAAGAATAATACTAGGTATCATAAATAACTCAATCTGTAAAGTGTTTGTCTTGAAATCATGTGGACCTGAATTTGATCCCCCAAATACTGTAAAAAATGCTGTGTGTTGGGTAAGCCAACACTAGGGAGGAAGAGACTGATGGATCAGTGAGGCCCCCTGGTTGGTCAGTCTAATGGGAAAACTCAAGACCAGTAAGAGGCCCTGCCCAAAGTTGGATGGCCTTCATGAAGAACATATCTAGTTTATCATCTGGCCTCCATACACATGTTCATATAGATAAATGTGTGCTCAAGAGCATGTACACACACACACACATGGAACATTAGCAAGCTTTACAAACTCCTTCAATATCTTGTGAAAATTCCATTTTCCTTCATCTTCATCAGTGTTCAATATCTGTTTAAATTTATAATCATACATGATAAAATAACTATTAATTAATATATTTGATTTTCCTTTGACTCCATAATAATGAGATAAGTCTAATGAGAACTTTATTCTTATTTAGTTCATCTTTTCTTCTAGACTTCTATCACCATGGTTGCAATATACAGAAGCCGCTCAATAAGGACTTCCAGAAAAGAATGAATACTTGCAATCCCAAAGAAAAATTTTATGTGATATTTTTTGGTTTATTTAAATTTTATTTAATTCGCCTACTCCAAATCCTTGTAATTAATATTAGAATTA
>PVHP010012544.1:0-42726 GCA_004024765.1 Zapus hudsonius
TGAACTCAATGAGTTAAAAAACAGACATGAAAATAGGAGGGTTAAAAAATACTTTAGTGGGACTGGAAGCAGTTAAGAGGTTGTAATTAGGGTGAATATGATCAAAGTAAGTATATATTATATACTTTGATAACATATATTATATATATGGAATTGTAAGGAAAACAAAATTAAAGTATAAACATTTTATTGCAATTTTATCTGGACTTAGAGACTATTGAAAAATTAAAGACTTAAAGACTATAGAAAAATTTCAGTATAGAAATGTTTATCTTTGACTTCTTTACCTAAATAGAATTTAAATAATTTTGGAAGCATTGTTACCATTGAATAATAACTACATAATATAGGAAAGGCATAGTCTTATTTCTTTCCAAAGCAATCAGTAATTATAATTGTAGTTTATCTACAAGGAGCTCAAAAAAACACAGCTTAGTCACATAGATCATTTTCAGAGGATGTAGTGTTTTTCCCAGCATAATTTTAGCACTCATGCCTTAGACTAATGATGTCATGCCAAAGATGTGGAAAAGATCCAGACCATTTTTAATAAAATAATCTAATACCTGGCTGGAAGTGCTCCCAAAGTTAAGGAGAAATATTTTTTTTATACTCAGCGTGGTATGAAAGAAGTAGCCTGATTTCAAGTCCCCTATTTTGCTTCCTTTGCAAATTAGACAGCTTTATTTTATGGCCAGTTCTCCTTTGCACATGGCTTCTTTATGTCATATATGTAGATGCATTAAGTATTTATCAATAACTCCCCATGCTATAGACTCATTAACATATGCATTTCTGTCATTTTTATCACAATCAAATGAATTCTCATGGCATAGATATGTGGCAATACTTGCTATTCTGAACCAATTCTGAGAAGCATATCAGTTTTATTGAATGCAATATAAATATTAAAATGTTTGACTTCATATTATGAATAAATACCTGATATATTTCTTAATTAAATTACTCAATTGTATTTTGCTTCAACAAGTATTTTTTCAGATAAAAGTCCATAATATGGTCATAAGTGAGATTGAGACATTTTCTTCAGTGGCAACAATAACCCTCAAATCACGTGCATGCAGGCTATCCTAGTCAAACTCAGTTACAAAAAAGACAATCGTGCGGAAGTTGGAGTATTTAAGAAGAAAGGCTTTATTAGAAGTAGGTGAGGAACAAAAGAAGGCAACATATGTGAATATGATCAAAATACGTAGTAAACACTTATGAAGTTTTCAAAAATAAATAAATAAAACCAAAACTCATTCAGTTTTCATACATCCTAAATGTTTGCTGAATTTTTTTTGTGACTTACAACTATTTATTTCTGTGAATATTACGATCTGGTACTACCTTTATAGTTAATGCATATTTTACAAGTTGATAATGTCAGAGTAGCTAGACATAAATTAAGCACATAAGATCATAGAAAAATCATGAAATTCTGTACCTCCTTATATGAAGTCCCATAATTATGTCTAGAGACTAGAGACATTAGCACTTTTAATTTACAGTTGCATTAACAAGATTTCTTAATGAGTCCTCTCTCTGACTGAACCTGGTCCTTGGCAGGCTCTTGTCACCTTTGATTCCAGTGTTATCACATCGTCCCTCATGTCTTCATATCACCTCTTCGATCTTTTCAAGTAACATTTAAAATTGTTCTTCCTATGTTCGGATTTAATGCCAACTGCTCCGCATTTCCGTTCTTTGCTGAATTTTCTTCTTAAATCGTAGGCACTAGATGGCAAACAGCATATAGAATAAAGGAGCTGTTCATGCAAGGATGACTTTATCCCGACCCCAGGGGACATGCAGCAAGGGGCAGAAATTGAGGATGGAGAAAATGAAACAGGAGATCTGCTGGCATCTAGTTGGCTGATGCTGGGATTATTTCTAATCATCCTATGACATAGAATATCTCCCGATGATGATGAAGAATTGCCCAGTTTTACATCTCTGTATGCCAACATTGCTTTACCTGACAAGTATTAATACAAAAACCTGAGATATTATTAGGGTTTTGTCTTATTAACAATTATTCCAATTTGTCGACCAACCCTAATAATATCTCAGCTTCTTTAATATATATATATATATATATATATATATATATATATATATATATATATATATATATATATATATATATATATATATATATAGTGTGTGTGTGTGTGTGTGTGTGTGTGTGTGTGTGTGTGTGTGTGTGCGTGTGTCTGTATGTGTGTGCTTGTAGAAGTTATTTAAAAAATCATATTTTTGAAATACTAATTTCATAAATATAATTATAACATATTAGTAATTGAATGTTCCTTTTGATATTTTTGTAGTTATTACTATAAGAGGCTAGTCCTGAATTATGAAATTTGTAATTGCTCTATATTTTAAATCTAAATAAAGAGATCCATTCTATGTCCTGATTTACTTGTTCTGAAGTAGTCATAGGAAGCTGCTGTATGAACACTGTAGTTTGAATCTGAAGCTATTAAATATAGCAAAATAAATATCCTGACCAACATTAATATTTTTATTTTATTTTTAAACTGTGAAGAAATCATGTCCTGTATATCTAGAAGAAGCATTACTAAAGCATTACTATCACTATGAATATGTCAGGGAAAGCAATTTTTATCCTACTAGGAGGTCTATCAAAATCATGAAAAGGCAGGAAAAATGATTTTGAGTTGAAGAAAAAGTGTACGTGGTGTTACCATGTATATTTTAAAGGAAAGCCATATAGATAAGAGTGAAAAATCTATTTGACAATGATACCTGTAAGAAACTTTTTTTTGAAATTTTATTTCATAAAGACAAAACTCAGAGAGGAATAAAAATTTGGGAAATGCCAACTGGCAGCACACCACAGACATATCGTCTGTGTTAAAAACAGTGTCTTCCAGTGATAGACAGATTTCTTCCACTAGACTTGTTTGACAGATGAGGCATAGAAACCATCACTTATGCTTATTACTCACTCTAAAGAGTACAAATGAATAATTTGAATGAAAAGCTGCTTCAAGGAACACTTTTATTAATTAAGTAAAATTGAGCTTTGTGTTTTTAACCTGTATTTATTTCTTTGCAGATATTTCCTATGGTCAATATGTAATAGAGTCTGACTCTATTTTGGAGAATAGGTTACAAACACTGTCCAGTCTCTCTATCTGTCACACATGACAATTAGATGATCAAAGCCCCTGGGACTCAAGTGGGCCTTTCAATCCCTTTCCCAAAGGCATGGGAACCCTTACTTCAGCTCTGCTCTATAGCCAAAATTATCCTCCCAACTCATGTAAATCATTACCTTGAACTCCCGAGACATCTTTCTATGTGAATGGAAAACGCCTTCATTTCCACTTTGTGTTCCGGTGGTATCATTGGTTTTAAAATTTGGAACAATTTTTAAATGGCTTGCTTCATCCCACCTTTGTAGTGTGACTATAATTCTCAATGCATGAAGATATATGCAATACATTTCATATAAAATGTAAGGGAGAAGTTGTAGAATGCAAATATACATACTATGTAATTTATACAATAAATGTTAACATAATAAAACAGTTTACTAGAATTAAAACATATATTATTTCCCTAGGTAAAATAGTTAAATGAATTAGAATCTGTGTACAGTTTTATTTTCAATATTTGTATATCGATGTTAAAATAGGAATGAAAATTTCATGTTTGAATAAAACTGTTAGCTAGTAAAGTGTGCAGTCACAATGATTTGTGGAAAATAAATTATGGATGCAGCTAGAGAACGCAGTCTTCATATTATGAATAAATACATCTTGGCAAGGAGAAAAATATAATCAGTATATTTTGTACTTTGGTTTTCCTTTCAATCTTAATGTTGACAAATATTTATAAGACAAGAGTGTTAGTAATTCAGGATACAAAAATGAAAATCATTATTTTCATTTTCTACTGATTTATGTGTATTTGTCTGTGAATGTTGTTGTAGACTAATAGTTGAGGGTAGGAATTGGTATCATGGATTAATATTTATTCACTATGACATTTGAAATGAAGTTGATACTATGCAATGGGAGTTTGAACTAATAATACACATATACATATAATACATGATATAGTCATATATTCATATATATGTATATGTATCATTTTATATAACAGAAATTGAACACATTCATGATTCATAATAAATTTTAAAGACCCACATGCATGTAGACAAACATCTGTCTGAATATATATAACATACATTTTATATATATATATATTAAATACATGTTATATATAAATCATATCTGTAAATGTATTTTATATTATTTATTAATTATAAGACAACTATAAATATGATTCATTACTTCTTAATAAGTATCAATCATTAAGTAGTCATCATTAACGTTATAAATCCAAGGTTATTTTTTATGCATCTGCACAGAAATTCTTATTATTACATAAGAACATTTTAAATTTGAGGGATGATTTAAAATATTAATGATAACTGAAAAATCTGTGAAATATATGAACTCATACTATGTTTTGTCCCTTTTGGTGATCATGCTAACATATGAAAAGCTAGTCTTTGTAGCAGCAGCAATGAATCAGGCTATTGCTGAGACTTCCAGGCACTCCAGCTGCATGTGAAGGAGGTGTGAAAAAATGAAAGTTCAATAATCTAAAAAAGAAGCAGCGTCTTCCGCACTTTGTGGGATGCTGGTTATTGTGGGGCACGCTGAGCAGTGTTCACTCAGTGGGTGATTTTTGCAATAGCGATCTGATCTCTGTCTAAATCCTAATCCAAAATTAAAATTCAACATTTGTCTCAATTGCTTCTGTGCCAACATTTATCCAGGCTGCATTCTGGAGCCAAGCTCCCCCAAGTCTCTGTTCACCTTTAGATTTTTACCTCATGTCTAATAGAAGTTTTAAAACATTCCTTTTGCAATAAATATTTAAATGTGCAATTTTTGAGAACATCTGTCTGGGTGATTGTATCTTACCACAATTACCTAATTTGGCAATCATAAAATCCATGTTCATAAGTTGAAATTATAAAGAGGACTTGAAAATATTTCCATAATTTTATGTGTCTTGGTGTGTTATCCAGGGAGATACAAAATTTACAGAATGTAGCTGGAACACAATTTTCGATTTTTCAGTATTTAACTTGTGATGCTAAAAATATTAAATTGTGATAAACATTACTAGCTAAGTTTTCTGATATAGGCAATACAAAAATGATTAAGTGATTTTTGCTCCCTGCATGTGTATGATTTTGTGGTTATAATTAATTAATCAAAAAATGTACTGATGGATTAAGTAACTTTCTGACAAAAGACAACTTTGTTTTGTAACCTTAAAATTCAATACATAATTGCTAAGCTACTAGATGTAAGGTGACATTCCATAAGCAGTTTGAAATGAGTCCATTGTACTGAAAGACTCATTGAATACAGATGCAATTTAAAGACCAGCCGCAGATCCCTTGTCGCTAAGAAGAACTTTTCTCCCAATGCAGAATTTCTTTATGAGCCCACTAATGAGCCTAAATACCATGAAAAAAGGACTACAGAAATATAATTAACCATTGAGCTGATAATTAGTACTATGTGAAATTTCAATAGTGAAAAGAAAAAAAAATCTTTGTCAAGAACTCTTCACACACACACACATTATATATATATATATATATATATAATAAGCCAGTATGAAATAAGTCACTAATATACAAGTCATTATATACTTGAATGATATCTAAGAAGGAAATGTATACATATCGCCTGTCACACACATATAAAGTTAATATATATTTTATGTATGTATTAGTTTTAAAATTAATATGTATGTATGAATATCATAGGATGTAAAATTCACATATGTTATAACATTTATTACTATTTTGACTAAATATATAAAATAAACACATGTTATATAAAATTTCAAAATTTCATAAATTTTCTATTATGCCTAACAAAATTGTTTTAAAAAGTGGGCAAAATACATATATCAAGGAACAGAATACTCACAGTATTTGTAGAAGCAGATAACTTGATATGTTATAAAATCTTTTCATAATATAAGCACTACACAAATGAAGAAACAAAGGGAAATTTCAACTTCATATATAGGATCTATGTCAAAATACAACTATATTAAACTTACGAGGAAATCCCAAAATATTCTTCTACAGATGTCCACTCTGGAATGTATTTGAAAAATTATCCTGGTATTTTACACAGGCAATAATAGGAAAGAAAAAGAAAAAAAGGGGGATTTATAAAGGAAACACTAGCTTTATTGTACATAGGACATGATTTCTTTTTAATTTTCAATAGAAAAAATGATTGTACAGACAATGGGGTGTGGATCAGTTGGCAGAGTGCATGCTTACCATCTACAAGGCCCTACTTTGATCTGAAGCATTGCAAAGACATCATTCATGTTTTGTCTTACACTCTCATGCTTTGATACATGTGTGTATTATTGCAATCAAGTGATGTAATTTATACTATCCAGAACTTCATACATTTATCATTTCCTTTTTTATGTATATATAAGATTTTTATTGATAGTATTTTCAATTACTTTAAAGTAGAAAAAAATGCAATGGTCAAATTTCAGTATTCAAAAACAGAAGCACACTTCTAAGAAATGGCATAGAATGTCTTATTTTTTATTTTTGAAATAGAACTACACACACAGACACACACACACACATATATGTGTGTGTCCATGCATATTTAATAATGCATGTTTAATCATTTAATTCCAAGGCTAGTTATTAGAGTTTGAAGATACTTAAAATTTACACTCTTCAAGCAGGTTTACTAGAAGATTCAGGAACATTCTTCGAAGCAATGGAGTATGACTTCTTTGCCCCATTCCTCCCGTCTAATTGTACTGTGAACTCACCTCTCTGCCTCTTTTGACCACTCCAGGTGCTGCATGTGGTAACAACCGGAACAATCTCTACTTCTTTGAGAACAGTTTCTTTAGTCTCCAAACATAAGACACATGATGAGGTGTTTGTGTTTTGTCAAAAACTTACTTCTCTTAACGTAATGTTCTCCAGTTTCATTCCTATTACTGAAAAATTCAGTATTATATTTTTCTGATTTTAGAATTGAACATAATTTTATAGTGTACGTAATCTAGATTTGTTGAAGAGCCCTTTGGTTAAGTCCATTTTCTGGCTATTTCAAACAATAATGTGATGAATATGGATATTTACCCAGTAGTGAGATTGTTGGAAGACATCTTTGTCTTATTTTGACTTTTTTGAGGAAAGTATACATCCTTTCCTGTCATGCATTTTATAACTCATAGGAGTATTTTCCTTTAATGTATTTGTCATAGCATTTGTGATTACTTGAATTGGATAAAGGGACAGTAGAGATCAAATCCAGGGCTGACTCACAATGTGAGGTAATTGCTATACTGCATTCCTAGACCCTTTAAATTTGGTCTTCAAATAATTACCACTGCACCGATGTTGAAGTGACAGCTCATTGTCATTTTGATTGCCTTTCCTTCATAATTAAAAATGTCAAAAATTATTTTCACATACCTGTTGGTCATTTGTATATGTAACCTGCAGAAATACTTATTCAGATCTTATGGCTACTTTTAATCAGATTAATCTGGACATTAACCTCTGTCAAGAGTGTGTTTTTCAAATATTTTCTTTCAATCTCTAGGTTGTCTTTTCAGTGGCTTGATTTTTTCCCTTTTGTTGCATATTGTATTTTATTTTAATACAACTTGTGTAATTTTGCTTAGTTCTTCATGCTTTTGAAGTTGTATATAAAAATGTAATTTTGGAACGAAATTTTCTTTTTTAAAAAAATATTTTATTTATTCATCCTTCAAGCAGAGAGAGAGAGAGAGAGAGAGAGAGAGAGAGAGAGAGAGAGAGAGAGAGAGAGAGAGAGAGAGAGAGTACATCAGAGCCACCACCTTGTGGGTCTGGCCCATGTGGGCCCTGGAGGCAAGTGCCTCAACCGCTGAGCCAACTCTCCAGCCCTGGAACAAAATTTTCTAATTTGTATATTTCTGCAGTAACTAAAGACACTATCCATTAAATAACATCTGGGTATGGTATTCGCTTTGAAGATTTTAAATGGTATTCTGGAACTATAGCTCTGAGTTTATGATGCTTCAAGTTGTAATTTTTTTCACTTTGTAAATGCAATAAACATACTCATACAAATGGTTTTTTTAAATTTGTATTTATTTTTTATTTGTATTTCAGTACAGTAATTAAAGATTTTTTTAAATTTCAGTGAATAAAATGCAATTATATAACACTAACACAATAAGGAATGAGGGTTAAGTGATTTTATTTTGGGGCTAGGAAAAATGTGCATGGTACATATTTATTCTTTGCTTCATAAATGTATGCAGTCGTGTTGTAGGACCCATATTTTTGAACTACATACATCGCTGTCATTATGCACATGGCATCTGATTTGCAAAGCTTAGCTAATATCACAATAGTTTTATGTTGTTTCATAATATCACAAACAGATTTTTAATAGTGCAAAATAAATGTACCATTCCAAATTCTTCAGTTGAAGATCATAGGCACAGGTTGAGTAGGTCCTCCGCTCAGTGTCCCTGGCTGGAATCCAAGTTTTACAAAGGAACAGAATCTCTGCTGGCACCTTGAGGTCCTTACGAAGCTCGGTGATTTCTGGCACAGTAATTTTTCCTGAGGTTGTGGGACTGGACCACACACCTAAGAGGTTGTCTATTATTTCCTTCCATGTACCCAATCCAGCACATGATGCTTGCATCTCTGTGTGACCAATTCCCAGGGAAGTTGATTTCTCCATCTTGGACTTTGTGTATGAATTTATAATGGGGTAATGTTCCTTCAATAAATGCAAATCCTGTGTTGTGGTCAGCTTTCTGGTTGCTGCCCAGAGAGAACCCAAGCAAAAGCGGCTTGTGGAGGAATGGGTTTATTTGGCTTATGGACTCCAGGGGAGACTCTATCCTGGCAGGGAAAACGATAGCATGAGCAGAGGGCTGGACATCACCTCTGCCACAGCACTGGAAATTGCAGCAGGAAGGTGTGCCAAAAATACTGGCAAGGGGAAGCTGGCTTATAACCCCCATAAGCCCGCCCCCAGCAACACTGCTCTAGTGAGATTCTAATTCCCTAACTACCATCAGTTGAGGATCAATCAATCAGAACACATTCATTTGTTTGTGGGGGACACCTGGATCAAACCATGACATCCTGTAAGAACCTGCCCACACTGGAATCACGTGGGCTCATGAAAGTAGTTACAGCAATTGGATGTTCCTCCCTTTTTCTTTATGGAGACCTTATCTCATTTTGGAGCCTCAAACTAATTAAAGAGGCATAGCAAAGTGATCTATATTACTTGGAGTTAACTTCACCTACAAAATATATTTATAAAGAACTAGAGTGAGTTTAAATAATGAAAAACACTACAAGTGCCTGTTGCAACTCTTGTCTCCCCCCTCTTAAAGGTATATATCTGTTGTTTACCACTGTCTACAGTCATTAGTGCAGGGACTGTGGGGAAGATTAAGCAAGTCAAGATAGATATACCATATGCTCACTGAGTAAAGGAGGGCATTAATCACCTTGTCCCTGAAGCATCCTTTTTTCCTTCTGAACATGCATAATATTTCAAGAGTCAAATAAAAAGAGCCAAGACTGATATGTCTGGATACAGGCCATGTGCAGGGCTATTGACTTTCTCTAAGGAAAAGTGGAGCTAAAATCAAATGTGTTATCCTGAAGAGAATCTGCTCTCTGTATCCAGGGTAAGTCAGCTGGTCTTTGAAAAGTTGGTCATGTAAAGACAGGCAAGCTAAGTTAATAATGGCACTGCTTGTATAGCCTGAACTCTGAAAATTCTTCCTTTGTGATAAGCTGTGAGGTGAAAAATAAGGGTAATCTCTCTAGATCCAGCCTGCCGCCACTCAGCTTCATTGCAACTTCTTTCTCTGGCCTGTCCCGCTATAGAGTAGTTTTTTCTCTGTGGTGGTGTGAGTCAGATGTCCCAAATGAGCTTATGTGGTTTGAATACTTGGTACCCCGCTAATGGCTATTTGGAATGTGGGACCTTCCTGGAGGATGTGTTTTGCTTGGGACAGACCTTGCAGAGTGATAACCCTCCTTCTTCCTTATAGAGCTCAAATAGCTTGCTGCTGTTTTCCATCAACTGTGGTAGAAGTGATGTACAGTCCCTTCTCTCCCATTTTTCTCTGCGACCATGAAGCTTCCCGTGATGACTATAAACCCAAATAAAACCTTTCCTTCTATTAGTTACTTTTCATTTGTTTGGGGTTTTTTGTCTCAGGAATGCAAAGGTAACCTCTCTCTCTCTCTCTCTCTCTCTCTCTCTCTCTCTCTCTCTCTCTCTCTCTCTCTCTCTCTCCCTCCCTTCCTCTCTCTCTCCCCCACCTCTCTCATATTTTAGTGAGTAAGTTTCAATAAACCCTATCCCAGTCATATTTTTTCTCTGGTCTCTGTAACTCTACTCCCATGGATCATAGATAGAATTCTACCCCTTGTCAATTTGGAACCATATGCACTTCATAAAAAGAATGCTGAAGCTAACATGGTGATTTGAATCAGTGGTACAGGGTCTGTGCAGCATATGTAAAGCCCTGATTTAAATTCTTAGAACTGGAAGAAAGGATTAAGTCTTCAAATGTTGACAATAATAAACTTAGAGATAATTTGATACGTGTAAGAAACAACCATCTGACATACAATAAATACAGTAAGCTCTCATGTGTTAGTATTATACACTACAACAAATATATGACCTACTAAGCTTATGAAGAAAGGACATTTGCTCTGGCTCACAGTTTTAGAATCTGGTGGATGAACACTTCACTCCATTTCTTAGGACTTGTGGTATATAGTGGTGGAAATGTGCAGCAGAACAGTGACACATATCATTGTCTGGAACCAAGCATCATTTTTGACTGAGTTTTATCCCATCCTTCATGGGCACTTTCCCAATGGCCTCAAAATATTCCCAGTAGGATCCAACATTTAAATAGTCAAACTCCTACAATAACTAACCATGTAATACATTGAATTTAGGGGATACGTATGACACAAACTATAGAATCCTACAAAGGACATGGATTCCTGTATAACAGTCAATATTCTGCCTTGACTCTTAGTTCCTGACTATTGAGATAAAAATCTCCTCGTAAGAAAAAATGAAGGGTTTTTCACAGCTCAAAGTTTGTTCACTTGGAAGATGTTAAACTCAGCAGGGCATTAGGGTTATAACAGAATTTAAGCACCTTAAGGAAAGACATAATATCTCTTGAAATATTCCTTACAAATTTAAGTTCATGTCTATATGACTGGGAGAGACTAAATGCTATTCTAGATTTAAAGTATTAACCATTCATTTCTTTAAAGAATCAAGAACCTCCTTCTTAACCAGGGTTTCCAAATTAATGTATCTACAATATATAAAGTCTCCAGTTTTAAAGTATTTTCTTCTGCTGACAATAAGAATGTTTGGGTCTACCAAATCTCAAAGTAGGAAGATGCCAATGTAAATTATCTCAACAGAAAAAAGTGAACAGATAAAAAAGGAAGTGATTTCTCTTTTGGCTTCCAATAGTGATGATTTATCATTAACTACTATTATATTTAAATTATAGTTCTGTTGTTATAGTCATCTAAAGTGTTTGCTGAAACATTGATTATATTTCCAGAGAATAGAATATTTCAATAAATTATTTTCACAACTAAAGCTTGACTTCATTATAAAAAAATACAACCTTTCATCTTACATTTTGTAGCAGTGTTCTGTATCATTTTAAATACTTAAGTATATGCATGTATATTGGTGAAATGTAGCAATAGAGCTATCACATTAAATTATAATCAGCCTAAAGAACATTATGAAAACTTAGTGTAGATCATCATATACAATACTGATAATTAAAAATGACCACAAGCATATGAAATTAGAACAAGTTAAAGTAACTTTTATAGAAGAAAACTTTCTGCTGTATAGACAATATTGAATCTCTATAGAACATTACCTTCAGCTATTGTAGTAATACAGTTGTCCTTAACCAGTGACATACAAACATATGGCCAAGCAAGATTAACTGTCATTATTAGTTGCTTTCAACTTTGCTACTATACTACGTAATCAGAAAACAGGAACCAATTCTAGGGGCGTAATGCACTGTGTTGATAACTGTAACTGTAAATTGCTCTTGATATATTTTATTTGTTAGAATCCAGCTCTGCCTTGCAGTTAGAAGTGCCAATATTATTTCATTGGAATAAGCCTTAGTAGTAAATGTATTAGCTAAGTTATTTCCAGAAAAACAATCCATAAATGAAACTAAACAAATAAAATAGACTGAAGATGCCTTTAACTCTTCCACAACACGCATATTTTTCTTATGAATATGTATCACTCTGATCTTAATAAGACCTATTACATTTAGGACATGACATTTGGAGAAAACTGTATCTGTATGACAATTCTGAAAGATTAAAATATGCTGTGATCATTTTGAAATCTTAAAGGAAAAAAACCAAATAAATGAGATACATTATTAGCTCTAGAATAAAATACTTGCCACATAGAATTGAATGTTATATTTTGTGTTTTTTTAATATTTTATTTATTCATTTTCTAGCAGAGAGATTCAGAGAGAGAGAGATAGAGAGAGAGAGGGAGAGAGAGAGAGACCAGGGCCACCAACTTGTGGGTCTGGCTTATGTGGGTACTGGGGAATTGAACCAGGGGCCTTAGGCACTGAAGGCAAGTGCCTTAACCGCTAAGCAATCTCTCCAGCTTTTTGAGTTTTAAGACCATAAGTAGAAAATATTAAAATAGCTCAATTTATTCTGTTGATGTGAATAATAATTAGTTATAAGAAAACAGTTTTCAACTATTAATATGATAAGCCAACAGAATCAGTACCTCTTCACTCTCAAGATAAAGCCAGAACAAGGCTTAGTCATATTTACAAAACTCTTGAAATACTCATTGTGAGAAATATAGTTATTTTCTCATACTCAGAAAATTGCTTAGATGTCTTAAGGTCCTGGGTTCAATCGACATCAACACCAAATCTCTGTGTTTCAGTGATATATGAAATTATGTATGATATATGTATTATATAGATTATTATTAAGTAGAAATTTGCCATATGTTGGTACCTCCTCCCTGCACACATTCCAATGTAGCCATCTTCAAGGGATGGCTGGTATGCTCCCTGGGGCTTGAGGGGTATGTGCTATGCCAGCAGCAGTCACTGGAGGGGGCAATGCCTCCATCCCCCTCCATGCCTCTTACAAACTTTTTGCCCTCTCTTCTGCAAAATTTTCTGAGCCATGGCGGATGAGTTTTAAGTCTACTTTAGTGTTGAGCTCTATGCAACTTCTAGATTTCTGCACTGGAACATTTTGAGTGTCCTCAGAGTCTGTCTTCTTCAACCTGGCTCAGGTTATAGGGCTCCCTGTGGAAACAGTGCCATTGCTCATGTCTCCACTTCCTCTGTGTTTCACCTGGGCCCTAGCTGATGTGCTAAGGCTGAATTATCTCCGGCCAGGGAGTCAGCTATCATTTCTGGTCTTCTTGGTAAAATTGGGTTGTCCATGGTTCTCACTGCCTTTGGAAAGATTAAAAACAGATTTTTCAGCTGAGAGAGATCAGCATAGGTCAAATGGGATATGCGATGTCAATTTGGCAAGATTGTAATGTGCCTAGTCTTTCTTTAGGTCCAAGGTTAGTGGAAGCTTCCTCTGAGAGTTCAGATTCATGATCTCCATATGGCTTGGTTCCAGGTTCCAGAGGGGCCTGGCTGGTAGCAGGGGAGTATGGTAGGGAAAAAGCATGATTGCCATTCTGACTGGACTAAGGTGGAATCTCACTGTTGTTTTCATTTGCATTTCCATGATGATTAAGGATGATTAACACTTTCACAAATGAAAATTGGTCATTTGTGTTTCCTCTGTGAATTATGAGATAAACACCTCATTTTTTGTGGGGGCTGTTTGTGTTTTTTTATTATGTAATTTTTTGAATTCTTTGTAAATTCTAGATATTAGACCTCTGTCCATGTTATAGCTGGCAAAGAATATCTCCCAGTCTGATGGTGATCTACTGGCTCTGAGTATGGTATGCCTGTCTGTACGGTAGCTTTTTAGCTTGATGACATCTATTGATTAAGTGACTGTTGTACTTCCTGGGCTACTGGACAGTTTTTCAGGAAGTTTTCTCCTACTCTATCTAGGGGAGACTTCCTCCTATTTTTGCATTCCAGGTCTTATGTTGGGGTCTTTGATCCATTTGCAGTTGATCTTTGTGCATGGTGAAGGAGCGTCTGTAATCCAAAATAAACCCATTCCTCCCCCAAGCTGCTTTGGTAGGGTTCTTTTCCAACAGCAGTGAAAAGCTAACTACAAGAGTTTTAGTATAGAGTGTGGAGACTGTCAGTGCTATAACCCAGTTTCTGTGGTTTTTGACCTTTTGGAATTTACTTTAAGGAGGAATGTAGAAGGATTTGAAAATTGGCCTAAGAGATGCCTTGCGATGTTGTAAGTACAGCTTGATGGATCATTGAGGTGAGAGGTGAAAGAGCTGAATGCAATAAGGACTATGGGCTCTTAGGTTTGGCATAAGAGTGTGAGGTGGTTTGGGAAGTGGCTGGGGTAGCTTGGGAGTGGGAACTGTGCAGGAGGAAGGTGGAGTGTGTGGTGGAGGGAGGCCCGACCTCAGATACCTGATAGCTTAGGAGGGAGCCAGCCCTGATGAGCCCTGCTGAGTGTGTGGGAGGGAGAGGTGTGGTTTGGGACCTTCTGTGGTGCACACGTGTTGGCACAGGACAAAAATGGTTCAGGGTGGGCTTGGAAGGTGTGTGCAGCATTGGGGAATGAGGAGGAGTGAACACAGCACTGGGTGGGGTTGGGATGTGCTTGTGGTGGCATTGCTGATACATGGGACTGAGGGTGGTGAGGTGGAGATAGGGACCTGACTTCCTCCCTGCAGATCCTGTCTATTGCTAAGTGTGAGTTTCCCTGTCAGCTGGATCTCAGGGATCAGAGCTAGGTCCACGCCAGCATACCCTGCCCGAGGAACTGACTGATGCGTGAGTGTACACCATAGTGTTCTCCCAGTGCATATCTGCTGGGACCTGCTAAGATTGGAACCACAAAATTCCCACCTGATTTCATCCTGGGAGATCTACCATGGGAATGTATACACCTTCCTGACTGGAAGCCCCTATAATATTGGATTTTAATATGAACAACTTTTGTGAAGTCAGCTATATATAAGCAAATTGTAATGGAATTATGATGTTTATATTGATTTTGCAATTTTATATATTGTTTTTCAAGTTTGTAAACTGTCATTTCCACCAGATTTTTGGTGAGGATTCTTCATCTGAACCTGACAGTTGACATTACAGCACATTTATTAACTGCGTATGGGTTGTGACTACCCAGAGTTTGTATAACTTCATGTTTTGGGGAGCATAGTATTGTGGATAATCATTAAGTTTGGCATCTGTTATGGATTGTGCTTAAATCCCATTTTTTTCAGAAATTGACTAATACCCAACCACGTCTAGTTCATTGTGATATGTGAATTTATATTTGGAAACGAAAAAGTTTTTTCTTAATTTTTCATGTTAAATTAGAAAGTTACATTGTAATATTCCACTTATGTTAAATTTATATCTGTGTAACCCTTGTGTTGAAGTATTGGGAACTTGATTATATAAACACATTTTCTTCTGTTTAAAATCATTTCTTGCTTCCATGTCCCATATTCTGGCTTGTTTCAATTAGCTTGTTTTTGGTTTATTTTAAAATGAATGTGTGTAATAAATATATTATTTCAAGCTCAGTTTAGCATAAAAATACTTTCAATTCCATGCATTTGTAACTTTTAATGTTACAAATTACTAGCCTTTACAATTTAACTGTTTTACAATATCATTTCATGTTACCTTTCTTTTCAGATAATTGTTGTGAAAATGAGAATCCTAGTTGAGTTAATAAATCCCAATTATTAGAAATTAGTGAACCTTTTTGCCTACTATTATTTTGCATACATCCACAACAAATACTTCAAATTCAAAATCTAAATCAATTCTAATTAATATCAACATTGTCTCAGATAGATCATATTTTTTGATTAATTTACAAACCATTTCAGTGAAGTCGTGAATGTTGGCAAATTTCCATAATTCCAGCACTGGGGTAACTAAAGCAAAAGAATCCCAAGTTTGAGACCAGACTGGGTTACATAGCAAGATGTCACTGTCTTAAAAAAAGTTTATTACTAGTAATTTTTAATACTTTCTTGGGTTTTAATGAATACATTGATTTATTTGCATTTAGTATAAAAGGCACAGAAATTTTACATAAAACAAACTCTTCCAAATTTAATTTAAACATTTGGTAAAGATATAATGGCATATAGAACTTACATTTTTAAATCATGCATATTTCATTTAATTTTTTATCATAAATATAAAGAAGCCCTTTTCTTTCAAGATAAACATATTTTTAAAACTACTTAGCCAGGTGTTGTGGTTCATGACTTTAATCCCAGCACTTGGAAGGCAAAGGTAAGAGGATCATCCTGAGATTGAGGCCAGCCTGAGAGTACATAATGAATTCCAGGTCAGCCTAGGTTAGAGTGAGACCAAACCTTGAAAAATCACACATATTAACACACCACACACACACACACACACACACACACACACACACACATATGATAAATATGGGAATTTTGTCATGATTCTCAGTAAAGATGCATATTAAAGATAACTCAAATTAAATTCAGAAATCATTTATTAGGAATTCATTAGATAATAGCTTTAGGAGATGCCTAGAGAATAATATGTACAACTAATGCATATAAACAGTTATATTAAGCACTAATCTCAATTATAAAATGAACAAACTTCTCTGGGAACACAGTGAGCTACATTTTTTCTGCCTTTTAAAAGGTACAACATATTTAATAGGCTTTGTGAGAATGTCAACAATAAAAATCTAGGCAGTGAATGCAGTTGAAGCGTAAGTATGATTAGGGCTGAGGAGATGATTCAGTGGTAAAAGGTGAGTATGATTATAATGTCAAAATTTTATAGACTTCTAAAGAGTAAAATCTCACCTGTGGCCTGTCATGAAAGAACTGTTAAACATGTACTATTATTAAAGTATTATTTTCAATATCATTGAAATACTTTTTATATTTTATATATACTTCATATATGTGATAATATGTTATGTATCATACATGATAACATATTAAATATAATGCATAACATGTAGTATATAATGTACACTAAATTGTTCATATGTTACATATAATTCAGAAAAAAACTATGCCCATATTTACTGTGATAACAATAAAGATTTAAATCTAGAATGTTTAGAAGAAATGATTGTTTTATTAAATTGAAAAGATTGTCAGGTATGGTGATACACACCTTTAATCTGAGCAACGCAGAGGCAGAGGTAGGCAGATCACTGTGAATTCAAGGCCATCCTGGGACAACAGAGTGATCATGGGCTAGAGTGATACCCTACCTTGAAAAAACAAAAACAAGATAAATAAATTAGAAAAAAAAGGATGGTTATGACTCAAGAAAATAGGTCATTAACATTGTACTTTTACCATCATCAGTAACTAATTTCTTTACAAAGTTTTCTTATATGGCCATTGGAAATAATTATGAAATGTTATATTTTCATATTCATTTAACAATAATTATTGAGAAATAAAATATCTGTATTGAGACTTAATAAGGATAATGTTTCTAGTCTGGGACAGATGATTCAAAGAATTCGTTCATTTGAGAAAATGGGGATATAAAGTCTGAGGGAGAAGAATTTATCACAATTTCAGCATAGTTTATGAAAAATTGACACAAAAGTAAATTAGCATGCAAAAAAGACTAAATACACTATAATGTTTTTTTTTTGTTGTTGCCAAGGAGATTCACAAAAGATTCTAGTTCTGAATATCAGATATGAGAAAAAGGAAAAGATCACTACAAATCTTTAGTCCTCAAGTTTTATCTTTTGTTCTTTGTTGCCTGAACACTTCTGGTCATATATAATTACTGAAACATCAAAATGTTAAGTAAGAATTCAGGAAAATATATAATATAGAAAAGTCCACATGATACTGAATAACTCAGGTGTAAATATTTGTGAGCACAGATACCACTTATTACTTAATTCGAGTGTAGTTTTCTAATTATAATCATTTAAAATACATTTTATTGCTACCTTAATATGCTGCAAATTGGTAGCATTCCCATCAGGTTACCCTCCTTTGTATACTCTTCCCATGCCTCATTTTAGTGAGGGCCTCCTCAGTGAAGGTATACGTAATCACTGTGGGGCCATGAATGTATTCCTTGGTTCAGAAGAGAAGGACATATTTTTATTATTATAGCAGTTGTGTTTGAGGACATAAACTCTGTGTTAATACTAGGATTTGTAGTTTGATTACTTAAATAATACTAGAAGATGGGGAATGCTCAATGCTTAAAGGCACTTGCTTACAAAGCCTGGTAGCCCAAGTTCAATTCCTTGGTACGCACGTAAGTGAGATTCACAAAATAGCACATATACCTGGAGCTCATTTGCAGTGGCCAGAAGCCTGGTGTGCCTAAACCCCCTTTGCAAATAAATAAAATATTTGAAAAATAGTATGCACAAAGGAGAAAATAGCAGGCTACCACTTGTGCAATTCATCACCCTCTACCCCGTGGACTGATCCAGTATGCCCACATAGTAGGGTGCCCAGCAGGTTGGGGACAGGGAGAAGGAAATGGGTATACCACCACAAGATTTGCTCATACAGTGTACCTAATTAGTGACAATTAAGATGTTAAAATGTTTACCTGAAATGTATAAGTATACTGCATTAAAAATAAATATATCTTATAATATAAACTCAATTTATTTTTATTTTACATGTATCCATTTAATAAAGGTATATATTTAAATGGCTTTGCCTCATTTTTCTTCAGCTAGTTTGGCAAGTTTCCCTTTTACTTTTCAAAGATAAAGTGAAATATAGAGAGAAACGAAAGAGAGAAAGAGAAAACTGGAGAGAATTTAACATAGCTGTTTCTGTACACTGTTACTAGAAAGGATCCTAAAAAGAGATGTATTAAGTAGAGTCACAAAACTCTAAATCAATTCAAGAGATATGATAGTAAGAGAACAATTGTCTAGAAAAATGAAAGCTATTAAAATTGAACATAATAAAAAATAATGTGCATTAATTTCTGAATGGTAATAATGCACTTGTTGAAAGACCCTGTTAGGAAAGATGACTGGGTGGTAAAGAAGTTGCTCAGTAGCTAAGGTGCTTGGCTGCAAAGCCTAACGGCTGGGGCTTAATTCCCATGCACACATGTAAAGCCAGAATTTGAGGAAGATTGGAGAAGATGGAATGACCTCCATTCTCATGTACTGGAAGAAATGTCATTGTGAAAATAACCATTCTACCAAAAACAATATATAGATTCCAGGCAATTCCAGTGAACGTTCCAGCAACATTCTTCACAGAGTTAGCAAAAACAGTCTCACTTGATCATGGAGATGTACAGCTTTAATGTCAGTGTTCAGGAGGCAGGATACATAATGAAATAGTGAAATACTGGTTACCTGAGCTAGAGTGATATCCTACATTGAAAAAAAAAAAAACAGAAAAAAAAGTCTAAAAATTCATTTGGGAGCACAAAAGGCCTCCAATAGCCAAAATGTACTCAGAAAAAGGAACACCTTTGGTGGTCTCTCCACATCTAATTTCAACATAAACTTTAAAGCCATAGTAATAAAAACAGCAGGGTACAGACCCCAAAACAGGCACATAGATCAGTGGAATAGATCAAGGTATGTGTTTGAGCAACTATTGCTAGCTAATTTTCAAATTACAAAAAGTCTTCTAAGAATCCAGAATTCCAGCTTCTCTTGAAAACATGTATATCTGGGAACAATAGTCCAACACTCCTCAGAGGCAGCAGTTGTTATATCTGAATAACTAATCTTTTAATAAGGGCATGCTTCTTACTCTCCTGAGGCTGCACAGCCCTTGGTGATAGGCTTGAAAGGTTCACATTATCAATTCCCATTTCTTGGTACCATTGACATTTTTTGCCTAAACAAATTGCATAGAAAATGAGATCATTTTCTGCCTAAAATTTGAAACCCATATGTAGACAAAAGCATTTTATAATATTATCATACTATCATGCATTTTTAATTTGATAACATGTATCTGTAAAAATAACAGTAGGTAGCATTTTTAACCCCCTACAAGTAATGAGACTAATTATGTTACAAATTCTCTCCTGAGAACATTGAAACATTACCTAAAAATTACCTTGTTTTTAGAGGATATGATGGGTAAATTTGGAAAATGTATTGAAATTATGGAGAACAAAGTTATGATTGTTCTATTTATACTTTCATAGCAGTTTATAGTGATGTAGTATTTGGGGGTGAGGAGTTTTCAGTCAGGCCTATGAGTCCAAATTTTCAGGCTTGTCCTATGTTATTCTAGTCAAGAGAAAAAATACCATTCACTTTTGGGGTTCTGTTACCATGAATGCCTAGCCAATTTCTGTGTCTTGTCACAGTGAGGCTGAGCTGAAGAAGTGTGAAGTTCAATTTGGGGAGTGTTTCTGGAAGCAATCTTGGATGACAGGGTAAGATGGGTGCTCCAGGTTTTCCAGGTTAGGCAGAATGGCATCTATTTATTCCCTCTTTGGGCTTCTCTCTGACCAACTTACTGTAAAAAGCTACTTATTCATGTTTCTTCTGCAATTGCACTTCATTACCTGAAATATTACAAAATCATTAAATCACAGTCATATTTTCTATCAAATGAAACATATCTTAAAATTTTACATGGAAAAATATTCTGCTTTTGTATTATATGATGATTTTAAAAATGCAGGAGTGTTTCAACATACATAAATTGATTAAAATAATCCACCACATTAATAAACTCAATCTCAAGAACCGCACGACCATTTCAATCAATGCACAGAAGGCCTTTGACAAAATTCAACATCATGTCATGATTAAAACACTGGAGATACTTGGCATAGAGTTCTTGTACCTCAACATTATAAAGCCCATATACAGAACTCCTGAAGCCCAAATCTTACTCAATGGGGAAAGACACAAAGAGTTCCCACTAAAATCTGAAACAAGACAGGAATTTCCATTCTCACCACTGCTCTTCTACATCATGCTGGAAGTTCTAGTACAAGTAATATGACAGGAGAAAGACATAAATGGGATATTAATTATAAATTAAGAAGTAAAAGTATCCCTTTTTGCAGATGACATGATCCTATACATTCTATACATAACAGACCTGAAGAGTAGTACCATGTAACTCCTAAAGGTGATAAATTCCTTCAATGAAGTGCCCGATTACAAAATTAAGACACAAAAATCAGCAGTCTTCCTGTATGCAAATGGAAAGCATAAAGAAACAAAATAAGTGAGACTGTGCAGTTTTCAATAGCTTCAAAAAATAAAATACCTTGAAATCGCACTAACCAAGGATGTTAAAGACTTGTATAAGGAAACCATAAAAATGCTCAAAAAGGAGATTGAGGAAGATGTGAGAAAACGGAAAGACCATCCATTCTACTAGATAGATAGAATTAACATTGTGAAAATGCCAATTCTTCCAAAAGCAATATAAAAGTTCAATACAATACAAATAAAAATTAAAGCTTTATTCTTTCCAGACATAGAAATAATAATCTCAAATTTTATGTGGAATGGCAAAAGTCCTCTGATATTGAAGAGGTGTCACCATAACCAATCTAAAGATGTACTACAAAGAGAGATATATACTAATCTAAATCCATAATTATTCAACACCACAGAATCCTTACATTTGTACAGTAAGCTCCAGAGGAAGCTGCAGGCATTTTCTCATGAGAGCTGCCCTGAAGAGGGTGGGTGGAAGCCTCACCTTAAGACAAATGGTTCTGGCCTATAATTCCCTGTCCCAGTAATTGGTTACTTCCCACACTGAGCTGTTGTTTGAAGAGACTTAAGAAGTCCCCAAACAAGACCGGATTTTGTCAGAGCTCTTTTAATACCCTCCACAGACAATGATAAGACCCTATTGCTGAAGATACCACAGATTCCAAGAAAGCAGGGGACATTGATATACAACACTGAGCAATGGTGTGAGAATGCAGAGGGCACTGCTATATGGCAGAGATAAGCAAGGGAAGAAGTCTGTGCAAGAGTAGTACTTAACCTAGGTGTGTAATAAATGACTCACTAATTGGCTAGGAGATCCACTCAGTGGCAAGAAATCTGTAACTGGAAATGGGATCAAGGGCATTATCTTATGGAGACCAAAAACCCTAAGGGGAAGCCTCCCCTAATCATGGGCCTACAGAGGCGACATCCATTAAAATCTTGCCAAATTTACAATGTTTGTCTCATTTGGCCTCTACTGATCTCACTCTCCACTGGAGATTCTGTTTGTATTTTTCAGAAGGCAGCTAGAAGCCTGGAAAATTCAATTCCTCCAATAGGACTTGAGATAATGGCTGACACCCAAGCAGGAGATGAACCAACCCTATCTCATCACCTAGAGCCCAAATGAAACCTTTAAGGAAGTGGTGAGATGACCAACAGAGCTACCTCCCCAGCAAGTCAGGCAGCCTATGAAAGGGTAACAGAGGCAGATACCTAGGATGCCTAAAATAGTCGAAAGCAGAAATTCAGAGACTCTTAAGAACTCAACAATAAAGGAGACTTAAAAATCACCCAGCATGACTCAGGGAACTTTGCAGAAGAGGAGGCAGAAAGATTGTAAGAGCCATGGTGGGGGACAATATCCAGAGACATTGCAGCACCCCTCAACAACAACAGCACACAAACACACAAAAAAAAAAAAGAAAAAAAGAAAAGAAAAAAAAAACTGGCTTCTGCTACTACAATGCATTAAATACATAATCCCCCATCCCCTGGACCATTCCAGCAATCACACTAAGGAGGTACTCAGTGTGGAGGGGAGAGGGAGGAGGGAAATGGGGGTAACAACCTAAGACTTATTCAGACTGCTTCTAATTTATTGAAAATAAATACATTTTTTAAAAAAATGTATTAAATAAAACAATATGAACAATTCCTGTGTTGGAGCCACCCTTCCCCTCCTCCCTGCCTCTACTCCCCTGAGGACCCTCCTCAGTGGGATTGCTGATAAGCCTCTCCATGGAGTTGTGGGCTGTGAGTTGTGTTAGCATCAGCCAGTCATTGTGGGGGAGGGGCACAATACCTCTGGACATTCCCTCCTAACTTAGCTCTTAGAATCTTTCTGCCCCCTTTTCTGCAAAATTTCTTGAGCTATGGTGGGTGCGTTTTAAGTCTACTTTAGTGTTGAGCTCATAGCAGCTTCTGGATTTCTGCTTTGGTATATTTTGAGTATCCTCAGTGTCTGTCTCCAGACACTGTGGGAGCAGCACTTTTGCTCATCTCACCAATTCCACTGTGGTTTCACCTGGGCCCCAGTTGATGTGTGAAGGGTGGTTCATCTCCTGCCGGGGGAGTCAGCTATCATTTCTGGTCTTGTTGGTAGAATTAGGTTGTCCTCAGTTTTGACTGTCTTCTGAAATAAAAGATTCTCCAATGGACAGTGAGCTCAGCAGAGGTTAAACTGGATAAGCATTATTAGTTTGGGGATATTTTGATAGCTGTAGCCTCTCTTTGGTCTCAAGGTTAGTGGAAGCTTCTTCCTGGAGTCTGGAGTCTTCGTCTAGGTGGAAATTTGACTTGGATCCCAGTTATAGCTATGTGTACCTAGCTACTGAGCATAGTCTGTTAGGCAATCAAGAGAACCCTTGATCACTCACCCAGGTTGGCTGCACTATTGCACAGGTATGTAAATCTTTTCATGCTAGTTTCTGTCATACAGCAGTGTCTCCTGTTTTCTCCCAACGGTGTTGGCAAATTTCCCCTAGCAGCTCACATAAGCACATCCCTGCACTATGTGGGGTAAACATATAGAAACTGGCTTTTTTCTAGTTTCCAGCAGCATGTGGTGTTTTCAGCAATATGGTCTTATCTTTTACCTTTGGTGGGTATTCAAGTGCTTTGGCAAAAGCCTGTCTTATTTTGGGGACTTTGAAGGTCTCTGACCAACAGCTCAATGTGGGTAGTAACTGATTTCTGGCAGTGGGAATTACTAGTCTGAGGCAAATGTTTTAGGGTTAGACTTCATCATCTCCCTTATGCAGATATTTATATAAAATTCTCATTATTATTTAAATCTAAAAACAATTATTAAAACCAAATAGTATACTTACTAATCATATTTTAAAAGAAATCCCTTAATTTGTCTCCCATATTATATTCTTCTCTGGGCAGCTAGATGACAATGTATTTATTTTTATACAAACTGTATAGTGGATTATTCCACACATAAATTTTTGAGTGTGTTCAATTTGTGTTCCTGAGGGTGTTTTTATTTTTATTTTTTATATTTTTATTATGAATAAGTATATACATTGTAAGAGCAAATCTTGTGAATGTGTCCCCATTTCCCTCCTCTCTGTCCCCTTCACACTGGGGTACTTCCAAGGTTCTTATAACTAAAATAAGTTATGTGGTTTTCCTGTATTTTAAGTCATTTCTTCAGTGACCCAATGTTTTACCTTATGATTTATTAAAAACGACATCGTGATACTTAATAATTTAAACAACTATGTTTCAGTGAAAAGGTTTATTATTCAAAAGACAAACTATCCCAACATTCTGATACACATAATGCAAGGACTATTCTAAAATTCATGTAATATTTAGCTTTCATTAAAATCGCATATACTGCCTCATCATGACATGAGAAAAATAAGCTAGAAATTAAAAAAAAATAATAGACCCTAAGATATTTACCAAAAATTATTTGCTATAAAGCCAGGTTACAGTATATTCTTAGTAGATATACTAAGATTCTAGATACTTCATAATTTGGAAACAGGAGAACTACCAAAAGTGTGATTTCTGCCTGGGATACAAAGTGAGATCCAAGTCAACCTGGTATGCAGAATGAGAGCTTATTGAAAAATACAAACTAATTAAAATAATATATTACAATGAGACTCAAAACTTCTATTTCCTATAAATCATAGCTACTAAAACTCAATTATGGCTTACTGTGATGTAGTTTAGATGTGAAATGCCTCCAATTAAAATTTTTATAATATAAATATAATATAATAATCAATGAATAATACATGTTTTGAACAATATTTTATATTATTGTAGGAACATCTGCACAGGAGTGTCATGAAATCATAATCTCAAGAGTATGATTATTAGGATATCCAATATGTAGAGAAAGAGAGGCTGTCATAATCTTTTAATCCCTAACTGATGAAGTCTCTAACACAATAAAAACTTCCAAATCTCATGACAACCTGTGGTGACAAAAATTGTTTTCTGAGATAAACTGAATGAACTTTAGTATATTTTACTTTAATTTCCCTGAAATCTTTTAGAATGGGTTACCATAGATAAATTTATTAAAATTTATTACAAAGATATTTATGAATTTTAATTTTTTTCATCCAACACAGTTTTCCAGTTTTGGTTCTGTCATTCATCTGTTGGCAAAAATAAAACTTATTTTTGAAAAACAAGCTGTTATCTTTTTTAGTCCAGTTATAGATGCTTAATGCTTTGATATATTTAAGAATTTGGTATGAGAAAAGCGAGTAAATTGCAAAGTACCATGTAGTAACTAACTGCAATGCATGTGTAAATTCAGCATAATTGTAATTCTTTGTGTGTGGGGAAGGAGTGAGAAGATGAGAGAAACAGGATTTGATTCATCTTTTTCAAAAACTCCTAACAAAAATTTTAATGTGCTTAGTTCTATAAGTGCACTAAAACTTATGGGTGATATGTGATCAAGACGTCTTAATGAGGTTCACTGAAATTCAGGGATTCCGTAATCTTTATCAGCACCTCTGTGCCTACTCTATCACAATTATACTTATCTTCCCACATGCTGATTAAAATCCAACTGTGAATCATAGCAACCATATCCCTTTCAGCAAGAAAGATGAATCCAAGAAGGTATGTGTTATTCCTCTGGGACTGTCCTAGACTTGAGAAAAAGAAAAAGAATGGGGAATAATTAATGTGCTTACCTTTATCTGTTTTTTCCCAGATCTTCATTGGCACATGTGTTATGATTTGAGTCTGAAGTATTATCCGCATGTCCATGTGTTTGAACCATTTGTTCACAGCTGGTGGCACTGTCTCTGCTAGCTGTAGAGATTTGGAGACACGGAGATTACTGAGTGTAGGCATCTGGAGAGTTTACATACTTCATATTTTTATTTGCAACTTCTGAGGACTCTGCCATGTACTCCTACCACCTTGGAAACACCAACATTCCCATCGGGACATCCAGTGTCCTCTAAACTATGAGCTGAAACAAATTCCTCTTCCTTTATGCTGTTTTGCTCATGTATTTGGTAATAACAACAAATTAATAAATAATACATACAATTGATATAAGGAATGAAGCAGTTATTGAAAAAAACTGACCATATGGTTTATAAGCTTTTGAAATCATTTTTGAGGAGTCTGTGGAAGAGGCTGTGGCTCTGGTCTAGAAAAACTCCAGAGTGCTATCAACAAATCATAATGAGGTAAAAATGCAAACTGTTTTGAAAGACCTTTTTTCAAAAGAGGAGGCCTGGAATCTAGAGTGGCAGGGATGTAAAGCTCTAAAACAACAAGTACTCGGGGGCTAAGTAGCAGTTGTCCAAATGGAATCAACTACATCTTCATCTGCTTACAGAATTTTCCCTCATTCACAGTGTTGCTGCTGCTTTTGCTTGCATCCAGGATTGTGAGTATTACGTCTTGGGGATTGCATCAAGATTCAGAGGAAAGCTGGGAAAGTTAAGAATGCTTCACTGGAGACCTAGAATGTGAGCTGTCAGTCATGTGGAATCCTTGCTGAGGAAAGCTGAAGGTACCTCTAGCTGTCCATATGTGCTCAGCTGGCAGAGATGTGGGGGCTAGATGGCCTTAACACATTTCAGCTCAAACCAATGGTCCATGTTCCCATAGATGCAGGATTTGACATCCTTCCTAGTTTGAGTCTTTTTGCTTTGGTCCAATATTTTTGTTTGACTGTTATTACATATTCAAGCTCAAGAAAAAATTATACTTTATATACCTAAGGATCAGAACTTATATATTTTGATTGCTAATAAATATTATAAGTAACATGTATTAAAATAAAATCTTAGCAATGCACCATGTAAAAAGGAGTTTTGCTATAACACCTCAAATTTCTGGATCTCTCAAAGATTCTCTGTAATTTGCTGGTATTTAATTTATCTCAACTTATGTTCTTTACAAATTTTAGCTCTAATCCAGGATGTTTATATAAAGCAATATCTATTTATGTTCATAATGATCTATCTGCCTTTAATTTATATTTTTATCATTATCCTTTAATTTCTTTTCTGATATAAATCCCAAGATATAGACATATTTGAGGAATATTATAACAAATCTATCCTTATTTTCTTTCCTTCTGTAACACTGGTTTCGTTTTTGTCTCAAGTGTGACATTAAAAATAAAATATCCATTCTGAGGGAAATTCATCAAATTATACTCAGGCATCTACTATTTTTAAAATAGAAGCTAAATTTAGATTATACAGAACTGCTTATGTTCAAATTAATTTTCAAATATATTTCATCCTATGATATATTAATGTAATTCGCTTTAATAATAGCTATTATCTAAATTCCATTTATACTAATTTTTCAATTTTAATTTATTCAAATAATAACAAAATCAAGCCCATTACTAGTTTAAAAACTAGCTAAACTGTTTGCTCACTCAAAATATTACAGACAAGTAGAATTCAATATTGCTATCAAGATGTTTAAAATCTTTATCAACTATATCACACTAATTGTAGAATATTAAAATAAACAATTAACATAATATGAACTTAAAAGTAATTAGATACCTATGCCTGTCAGTTTGGGTTCAATTTCCCAGGACCCACTTAAAGACAGACACACAAAACGGCAAATGCATCTGGAGTTTGGTTGCAGTGATAAGAGCCTCTAGCACAACCATACTCTCTCTTTGTCTTTCAAATGCAAAATGTTTTTTGTAAGAGCAATTAGAACCCTAGTCAAGATTTCATTCTTGGAGCCCCCAGGTTTACCTGTGGGGCTTCAGCCCCAGTGGAAACACACCTCCAGGCTGAGTCAGGGAGGCTTCAGCTCCTGTGGAAACTGAAACAGGAAAAAAAATATCCTCCAGATCCAGCTGTTGCCAGGGCTTTTGGAGAGCAGTTGTAGCTGCAGCGGAGTTCTGCAGAGAAGAGACGCACATCTGGTTGCCTGAGTCACAAGGAGAGGAGACTCACATAAGCTTCACAGAGACAAAACAGCATTAAGAAAGGCTGGTGAGAGGTTCTGTGTGGGGGGGGGGGGCTTGGGTATTACAGATGTAAGTGCATTTTGGGACCATAAATCTAGGGGCACTTGCACGAGTAGCACCTGTGCACCCTTGTCTAATGAAGAGACCTGTGTGGTGGATTTCAGGACTGAACATTCTGGGAGCCAATGTACATGGGCCTCAGTGCTCTAGACTGGTAAAAAGTAGAGCGAGTCTAGGGGCACTCCAGGAAGGAAAAGAGCTTGGTGAGTTTGAGACTAGGGCTGGCACAGAAAATTGTTAAGGGGCAATGTGGTTTCAAGGGTGGTGCACCCCAGACTGGTGAGAAGCTCAGTGTGTTTGGGTATAGTGTTCTAGGGATACCAGTGAAACTGGCACCTGGACACCCCAGCCAGATAAGGCAACCTGGGAGTGGGGAAGAGGCCTGAGCACACTGGACACCAGTGTACATGGACCTGTGTTATCCAGACCAGCAGAGTGTGGGGCATATCTGGGGTCAGTGCTCTGGGACATCAGTGTAGGTGAGGCCCGGGAAACCCAGGTTGTCAGAGAGTGTGGACATGTCCGGGGGCACCAGAGTGGTAGGGGGTTGTTCCATGGATTTGAGAGGAGTGAGAACTGTTTGAATCCTATGCACCTACTCTATACCGCCCAATACCAAGCACAACTCAAATATCAACCACCAACCCAGAGTAGCAGACACACGAGTTACCTCCATAGTATCTGTGCCTGCACCAACCTGGCTAAAACCAAAAACAGGATAATCACTGAAAATAAGATTTTTATACCTCCTACACAAGCATACCAACCTTCCACCACCTCCAGGGTGCCTCAATTCAAACCTAACTAGGGAGTGAAAATTCTCTGGTATCCACCCAGGAGGGTACTA
This sequence comes from Zapus hudsonius, assembly GCA_004024765.1. Taxonomy (NCBI): domain Eukaryota; kingdom Metazoa; phylum Chordata; class Mammalia; order Rodentia; family Dipodidae; genus Zapus; species Zapus hudsonius. Next base: position 29,365 of record PVHP010012544.1, read on the forward strand.
TGGTGATCTCTACAATACACCCAGATGGAATATGGACAGGAAAGTGTAGCAAGTAGGACTCCTCCTGAACCCCTGAGACACAGAGGCAAGACACCCTGGTGACTACAGCTAGAGACATCTCTGACCCCCAAAGCATCTTACATACCAGCCACCTGACCAGAAATGTTGAAGTACCTGTAATCTCTGCAACTCACACACCAGGGGTTACAACTATACCAACCCAACCTGAACCCAAAACAGAACACTCAAAGAATGCCCTACAGAGCCTATATTGTCTCCAATTGAGAAAAATATATCTTTAACCAGAAATCAGAAGACCCCCCCCAAAAAAAAATAAAACACATCAAGCTATCAAGCTGAGAGTCCCCCACAAAGGCCATCTAGTTCCACAATGAAAGTTTCCACTGAAATGTAGGTAAGGGGAACCTGGTTTGGGTGGGTGCAAAAGATGGGGAGGGGGTGTGCCTGTGGTAGCGGCAGCTGGGGTCGGGGTCTGGTTCCCCAGCTGCTCTCTGTGCCGCAGAGGAAAGGAGAGCCAACCCTTTCCCACCACAAGCTCCGGCCATCACCCATTGTCTCCTCCCAGCCAGTCCTGACCTGAGTCCTAGCCTGCTGAATGCCCTTCCTTCCCAGGGCCCCTTCCCTCCCACACTGTGCCCAATCTATGGGTGCACTTGTCCCCAACCCACCCTCGCACACACAAGCAGATGCCAGTCCATGCAAGCAGACCTAGCCTGGTTCCCTGAAGCCCACACAGACCTCAGCTGCTGCCCAGCGGGTCAGGTGCCCTCAGGGGGGAACCATTGACACCGGCTACCTCCAGAAATCCTCAGGGGGGTACTAAAGATGCCACACCAACTCCAGGCAGATGTAGGGGGTTATCAGTGATGCCATGCCACCTCCTGGCAGATACAGGCAGGTACCAGGGACCCCACACCTCCAGGCAACCTCAAGGTGGTACCAGGGACCCCCACCACCTCCAGCCAGACTTGGGAAGGTACCAGGGACGCCGTGACACCTCTAGGCAGCCTCAGGGGGGGTACCAGGGACCACACACCACCTCCAAGCAGACTTAGGGGGTTACCAGGGATACCGTGCCTCTGGGCAGCCTCAGGGTCGTACCAGGGACCCCTTACCACCTCCAAGCAGACAGGGTGTACCAGGGATGCTGTGCCACCTCTAGGCAGACACAGGAAGCTACCGGGAACGCCGCCACCTCAGGTAGCCTCATGCTGGTACCAGGGTTGCCATGCCCCCTCCTGGCAGACTCAGATAGCCTCAAGTGGGTACCAGGGACCCCAACCCACCTCTGGGCAGCCTCAGGTAGCCTCAGATGAGTACCAGGGATCCTGTACCACACACGGGCAGACACAGGCAGCATCAGGTGGTTACCAGGGACCCACACCACCTCTGGGCAGACATAGGCAGCCTCAGGTGGGTACCAGGGACCCTGCACCAACCGGTAACAACCAGGCAGGCACAGGAGGCCTCAGGTGGGTATAAGGAAACCTGTGCTACCCTGTAGCTGCCAGGCAGGCCCAGGGCAGTCTCAGGGGTGTTCCACTACCAGAGGCCTTGTCTGCAGGCTCCCTCCCTACAGATGCAGCCATGCCTGCACCCACAAGAGCTTGCAAGCACAGCACCACCCACCGTCTATCCTGTGTAGGCTCGAGCTGCAGGATCACGGCCCAGCCTGCACCCTTGCCAGCAGGTTCCATTCTGAGGGTGCACCTCACCCACAGCCCTGTGCACATAGGTGATGGCACAGCTTCTGTCTGCGGGTGCATTGGATTCACACTAGCCATCAAAGTCACTGGATTGAAGGTGCACTAAGCCCCAACCACCAGCCCCAGCACACACATCAGGCAAGCTGCATATCTATGGGCACAAACAGTTCCAGCAAAACCAAGTGAGTGCCCAACCTTGCCTATGAAATCCAGAACACACCCCATCCACACCACTCAGGAAATCTCAACACAAGTATGCTCCCAACCTCTCCAAGTGGATCCTCAATGGGCAGAGCACAACACAAGAAGAACATACCAGCTGAGTGCCACACACCAAATCCACCAAGTCCCTATTGGGAAGCCAACATTGAAACTAAGAAAGAGGGTGTACAGATGCAAACACACAATGAGATGACAGTAAGTCTGGATAAAAGTGACATGACCCAATGAAGAGGCTAAAGATGGAAATAGAAGTAAGGAAAATTATCGAGCAATGGTACAGAGCTAATTCACAAGCTTTGCCACCAGGCTTACTATAATGGAGGAGAAACAGATTGACTTAGGTAAATCAGTGTCTGAACTAAAGGCAAACCAGCAAACTGAAGAACTCAAGAATCAGCTAACCAAACTGAAAGAAGACATAAGAAAACACATGAATTAGTATCAGGAAGCAGTAAGCAAGTCAAACCTTGAAATGAAAACATAAAGATAGAAGCAATTCAAAAAGCTGTATCAGAAAAAAGAACCAAATGGAATAATAAAAACCTCTCTAGAATCCCTCACCACTAGAGTTAATAATTTGGAATACACATCCTCAGATGTGGAAGACAAAACTGAAGAGAATAATAGGGAAATAAAAAAATCTGAATAGGTTCAAAAGAACATGTGAACAAAATATGAGAGATCTTTGGGATACCCTTAAGAGACCAAATCTCCAGATCATGTGGATACCAGAGGGGGTATAGAGTCAGACAAAATGCATAGAGAACATATTCAACAAAATTATTGAAGAAAACTTCCCCATTTTAGCCAAAGAGAGTCCCATTCAGGTTCAGGAAGCACAAGGAACACTAAACAGACTGGGCCAAAGAAGAACTTCCCCAAGACACATTATAGTAAAAACCCTAAACTTTGAAAGCAAAGAGAGGATTCGAAAAGCAGTGAGGGCAAAATAGCAAATCACATATAAAAGCAAACCCATCATTGCCACATCAGACTTCTCTAAGAAAACCATGAAAGCAAGAAGGGCTTGGAATAGAGTGATTCAAAGTCTCAGTCACTATGGCTTTCATCCCAAACTAATGTACGTTGCAAAAGTTTCCCTAATAATGGAAGGAAGAAGAAACATATTCCATGATAAAAATCAACTCTACAACTACAAGGACACAAAACCAAATTTACAGAGAATTCTACATGAAATAGTCCACACAAAAGAGCCAAACAACCATCCCCAAGAGCCCTCTAAAGGTTGGCTTGATAACCAAGCCTAGAGGTGAAAAGAGGCACCAAATCTTGTAAAACCTTCACCATGGCAGGTATTGGGTTAAGTCTCACAGTTTTAACTTTGAATATTAATAGTCTCAACACTCACATAAAAAGACTCAGGCTAACAGAATGGATCATAAAGGTGGACCCTTCCATTTGTTTCCTCCAAGAAACCCACCTCATCTCGAAAGATAAAAACCTCCTCAGACTGAAAGGATGAAAAATGATATTCCAAGCAAATGGAAATTTAAAAAAAAAACATGCAGGAGTGGCTACACTAATATCTGACAAATAGACTATAAACTAAAATTAATTAAAAGGACAAGGAAGGCCACTTCTTACTCATCAAGGAAATGATCCAAGAAGATATCACAATCATATACATGTATGCACCAAATACAGGTGTACCACATTTCATAAAGCAAAAGTTTGAAAACAAATCTAAAATAAACTCTTTAATACACCATTATCAACTATAGACATATCAACCAAACAGAAGATCAATAGGGAAGTAATAAAACTTAAGACCAGAGACCAACTAGACCTAACAGACATAAATAGAACTTTCCATCCCAACTCTAGAGAATATACATTCTTCTCAGCAGCTCATAGAACTTTCTCCAAAATAGATCACATATTAGTTCACAAATCTTGTCTAAATAAATTTAAGAAAATTGATATAGCACCCTGCATCATATCAGACCACAATGCACTGAAGCTGGAAATAAACAATAGGAGAAAAAACAGAAAATGCACCAAGTATTGGAGACTGAACAATATGCTACTAAATAATGAATGGGTAGTTCAAGAAATTAAAACAGGAACTGAAGAAATTACTGAGATAAATAATGAAAATACAAACTGCCAAAACCTATGAGACACAATGAAGACTGTCCTAAGGGGAAAATTTATAGCACTGAATACCTACATAACAAAGACGGAGAGATCCCACATTAACAGCCTTACCAACCAGCTAAAGGCACTGGAAAAATTAGAACAAACCAACTCTAGGAACTCAAGACAAAAAGAAATAATTAAGATCATGGCAGAGATCAATGAAATAGAAACAAAAAAATTAAAAAGTGATGAAACAAGGAGCTGGTTCTTTGAAAAAATAAACAAGACTGACAGACTCCCTAGCCAACCTAATCAAACAGAAAAACAACAACAACAACAAAAAAAAAACAGAGGGCCCTAATCAATAAAATTAGAAATGAAAGTGGTGAGATCACAACAGACACCAATGAAATTAGAAGAATCATCAGGTCTTCCAAAACCTATGCTCCACAAAGCTTGAGAAACTGGAAGAAATGGATGAATTCCTGGAAAATTTTCATCTATCAAAGCTAAATCAGGAGAAGATATATTTCCTAAATAAATCTATCACATCCACCAAAATTCAAAATATAATTAAAAATCTCCCCAGAAGGAAAAGTCTAGGTCCTGATGGATTCTCAGCTAGATTCTACCAAACATTCGTCATAGAACTGAAACCACTCTTTCTGAAGCTGTTTAATAACACTGGTGAACATGGAGTTCTTCCAAACTCCTTCTATGATGCTTGCATCACTCAAATACCAAAACCAGACAAAGATAAATCCAGAAAAGAAAACTATAGACCTATATCCCTGATGAACTTAGATGCAAAAATCTGAAAAAATCCTCACAAACCAAATCCAACAACACATCCAAAGTATTATCCACCTTGATCAGGTTGACTTCAGCCCAGGAATTCAGCGTTGGTTTGACATAAGGAAGTCAATCAACATAATCCACCAAATTAAACTCAGCCACAAAAACCAAATGATTATTTCAATAGATGCAGAGTAAGCCTTTGACAAAATTCAACACCATTTCATGATTAAAATACTTCAGAAACTTGGAATAGAAGACCTATATCTCAACATTATAAAGGTCATATAAAAATCCCCTAAAGCCCAAATCATACTCAATGGGGAAAGACTCAAGGAGTTCCCACTAAATTCTGTAAAAAGACAAGGGTGTCCACTTTCCCTACTGCACTTCAACATAGTCCTTGAAGTACTAGAAATGCAATAAGACAGGAAAAAGACATAAAAGGGATACAAATTAGAAAAGAAGAAGTTAAACTATCCCTTTTTGCAGCTGACATGATCTTATATGTAACAGACCCCAAAAAAACAGTATCACTAAACTATTGAAGGTGATTAAGTCAGCAAAGTGGCAGGATTCAAAATTAACACACAAAAATCAGTAGCCTTCCTATATGCAAATGATTTGACACAGAAAAATAAATATGACTAATAACTCAGGTGAAATGCAAAGGGGACAGAAGGAAATGGGGGCAGGTGTAGAAGCAACAGAGTGGGGAGATGTACACAAACCTAAACTAATAATAATCTGACTCCACGGAATCCTATTTTTTGTACAAAAATTTTTGGAGATAGACAGGGCCCCAAAAGGGGGGGGGTGGAAGTCTACCAATGGTACAAAGGACACTGACCTTTGGCTCCCCGACCCAGTAAGTAGTTTCCTACTACAATGAGCTGTTGATCAGAGTGACCCGCATGGTCCCTAATACAAGAAAAAATTTTGTCACAGCCCATGAATACCCACCTTAGGCAAAAGATAAGACCCTATTGCTGAAGATTCCACAGACTGATATCCCACAACACTGAGAGACCCTGGTGAATACAGAAATGAAATCAGCACCCAGATGGGCAGCCTGGGTAATGCTGGATGGTGTTGCATAAGCTTCCAGGGGAACCAGACCAACAATATCCTGAGAGCAGGAGGCATCTTCTAGTTACACTAACCGATGAACTGAGAGTTCAAAACACACTGCTATATGGCACAGACAAGCAAGTCAAGAACTGCCCATCTGTGTAATAGTGGCACCCAACCTAGGTGGGTAATCATCAGCTGGCTAATTGGCTTTGAGATCTGCTCAAAGTCAGGGAACCCTTGACTGGTACGGGGACCCAAGGCAACTTTGAACGGGGACCAAGAACCCCATCTACATTGAGACCTCATCACCAACCATAGGTCCTCAGAAAGGCTACACACACCAAATGTTCACTAACCTAGCAATATTTGACTCAATTGACCAATAATAATCTCACTCTCTGCTGAAGACTCTGCTTGTATTTTTCAGAAAGCAATGAGAACTGAGGACAACCAAACTCCACCAAAGGGACTTGATTTGATGGCGGACACCCAAGAAGGAGACGATTCACCTCAAACTCACCATTTGGAGTCCTAAGGCAACCTCTAAGGAAGTGAGATGAGGAGTAACAGAGCTACTCCCACAGCAAGGCAGATAACCTAGAGAAGGACAATGGAGAGAGGCACCAAGGGTGACAAAAATTGTCCAAAATACAAATTTACTGACTCTTAAAAACCTAATAACTATGCAAAATTTAAACTCAGTCACTATGACTCAGGGAATATTCCAGAAGAGGGGGCAGAAAGAATGTAAGAGTCATGGGGAAGAGAATAACTAAAGCATATGAGTGATTGTCATCATGGATACAATGGCTTTATCTAAGAACCTATGACACTGTCATGGTTTGATCCAGGTGTCCCCCACAAACAAATGAATGTGTTCTGATAGATCGATCCTCAGCTGATGGCAGTTTGGGAATTAGAACCTCCCTAGAGCTGTGTTGCTCGGGGAAGGATTATGGGGGTTATAAGCCAACTCCCCCTTGCCAGTATTTGGCACACCTTCCTGCTGCTGTTTGCAGTGCTGTGGCAGAGGTGATGTCCACCCCTCTGCTCATGCCATCATTTTCCCTGCCAGGATGGAGTCTCCCCTCGAGTCTGTAAGCCAAATAAACCCATTCCTCCACAAGCCGCTTTTGTTTGGTTTCTTTCTGTGCAGCAACTAGAAAGCTGACTGCAACAGTTTTGGTACCAGGATGTGGGGTCATCTGTTGCTGCTAGAACCCTGATCATGTGACTGTGGTCTATTGGAAGTGATGTTTAGAAGGAATGAGGAAACATTTTAAATATCAGCCAAAGAGACACCTCACAGTGCTGTAAGTACAGCATGATGGACCATTTGGGTCAGAATTGAAAGACCTGAATGAAGTAAGTACTATGGACTGTGAGGTTTGGCTTACAAGGGTGAGAAAGAACTTTGTCAGGATGGTGCCAAAAGCAGTTTGTGTGAGAGGTTTGCTGCTTTCTGCCTGCCTGTGTCCTGGGAACCTGTGCAGGGTTGTTTTATGTAAAGATGGACAGGTGTGAGCAGATGGAGATGGCACAGAAAGATCATTGGGCAAAACTGCTGCCTGTTCATCTGTAATTGTTTCGGAGATTACAAACGTTGAGATTGGGCCAGCTGGTCTGCATTGGAACAACAGGAAGAATGCAGACTCTTTGAAGTAAGGAGACTTAATGCTCTGTTCCCCACTGGATTAACAAGTTGGCAGCTTACCTGGTTCTGTGGAGTAGAGCAAATGCAAGAAGAGAGGGTCATTGGATTTGCAATACAGTTTTTTTTTTTTTTTTTTGAAAAATGGCCATTGGCAGTGTGAAGCAGATGTGCTAGATTGTCTGCATGGAAGTCTGATGGAGCCATGAGGATGAACTGTGGGTTGCAATGGAGACCCAATAAGATGCCAGGACTATACATGGCTGCCAACAAGAGCTGCCAGCACTGGATGAAGTTTTCTGGGACTTTCAGTAGCTGAGCTGAAGGGGCTGAATCAAATCTCCAAGAGACTTGTTCACATCCAGAATCATTGAACTTGGAGTTAGAGATTGAGGTTTCCCTGTTTGTTTTAAATCTTGTATTGGTTCAATCTGTTTTTGCTGTGCCTCATGTTTTGCAGTGTGAATGTTCTGTGCCATTATGGGTTTATTTTTGGTATTATGGCTCAGTTGAAAGCTGTGGGGACTTAGGAGTTGAGCTGAACACATTGTATTTACATCATGTATGATTATTAGTTGGTGGGGACCAGGGCAGGCTATCATGGTTTGATCCAAATGTCTCCCACAAACAAATAAATGAATTCTAAATGCTCATTCCCAGCTTCTGGCAGTTTGGGAATTAGAACCTCCCTAGAGCTGTGTTGTTTGGGGCAGGATTATGGGGTATAGGCCAACTTGCCCTTGCCAGTGATTGGCACAACTTCCTGCCATTATTTGCAGTGCTATGGCAGAGGTGATGTCCACCCCTCTGCTCATGCCATCATTTTCCCTGCCAGGATGGAGTCTCACCTTGAGTCTGTAAGCCTAACAAACCCATTCCTCCACAAGCCGCTTTTGCTTGGGTTCTTTTGGCACAGCAACTGCAAAGCTGACTGCAACATCCATTCTTTCACTCAAAGGAGATTTCTGTGTTTAGTGGTAAGGTGCAAAGTTCTTTCTCCCCCTTGTAAGCCAAACCTCACAGTCCATAGTTATCACTACATTCAGGTCTTGTAACTCTGTGGAGCAATGGGTTTATTAGGCTTAAGAACTCCAGGGGAGATTCCATCCTGGCAGGGGCTCACTGCTGAGAATGGTGGGATAAACAAGAGTCCCTTAACCACAACCAGTCAACACAGGAGAAGCAAGATGGACACCAACGATTTTCAACACAACCTAAAGCAGAAATAGAGAGACTCCTAAGACCTCAACTATTAAGCCTCCTTAATACTCACCCACCATGACTCAGGAAACTGAGCGGAAGAGGGGGTGGAAAGATTGTAAGAGCCATGGTTGGGGAGAATATCCAGAGACATGGCACCCCTCAGCGACAACATACTAAGGCGGGTGGAACCCGGCTGACTCCTAAGCTATCCCCTACCCCATGGACTGATCTGGACTGCCCATGGAGGAGGATATCTAGCTGATTGGGATAGTAAGAGGGGAATTGGGGAACTAGGAATAACAACTCATTATTTGCTCATTAAATGTATCTCATTGTGGATAATAAAAAAATTTAAAAAAAAGAAAATACACCAACTATTGGTGACAGAACAACAAACTATTAAACAATGATTGGGTCATTAAAGGAATCAGAAAGTAAATTAAAAAATTTTCTTGAACTAAATTATATTGAAAACACCAAAATTTATGGGAAACAATGAAGACAACCCTAAGGGGAAATGCCTTCCTGCATGCAAATGACTTAAATACAGAAAAAGAAATCAGCAAGACTGTCCCAATTTTCAATAGCCTAAAAACAAATCAAATACTTTGGAATAATACTAACCAAGGATGTTAAAAACTTGCAAAATGAAAACATAAAAATTCTCATGAATGAAATAGAGGAAGATGTGAAAAGTTGGAAAGATCTTCATTGCTCCTGGATAGGTAGAATTAATATAGTAAAAATGGATATTCTCCCCCAAACAACATACAGATTCAATGCAATGCCAATAAAACATAAGTCCTGAAACTCTGAAAATCCTGGAAGAAAAATGAGCTAGAACTCTCCATAAGATAGCAATAGGTAAAAACTGCCTGAACAAACCCGCAGTAGCTCAGGAAGTCCAACAATCACTTAAGCAATGGGATCTCATCAAGCTTAAAAGCTTCTGTATAGACAAACATAACATACTGAGAGCCAATAGACCACCATCAAACTGGGAGTTAATCTTTGCTAGCTACAATACAGATAGAGGTCTAATATCTAGAACATACAAATAACTCAAAAAATTATCAAACAGCCCTCTCACAAAATGGGGCATTGGTCTTAACAGGGAATCTCACAGAGAAGAAAACACAAATGTTCATTTCTCATTTAAGAAAATGTTCATCATCTTTAATAATAAGGGAAATGCAAATCAAAACTCAATGAGATTCCACCTTACTCCAATCAGAATGGCAATCGCAAAATATCCAACAACAATAGATGCTGGTTAGGATGCAGGGGAAAGTAACCCTCATTCACTGCTGGTGGAATTGCAAAGTTTCCACTGTGGAAAGCAGTGTGGAGGCTCTGGAACAGGATGGATATAGAACTACCAGTGGACCCAGCTATCCCTACACTGGCCATCTACCCTCAAGATTCATCACCTCAGCACAGAGGTATTTGCTCAGCTCAATTCATAATAACAGAATTAGAATCAACCCAAATGCCCATCACTGGTCAAATGGATATCAAAATTGTTTTACATATACACTATGGAATTCTATGCAGGTGAAAGGAAAAATCAGCATAATGAAATTTAAAGAAAAATTGTCTGACTTGGAGAAGATCATACTTAGCAAACACAAGAACAGAGACAAATGCTGTATATTCTCTCTCATATGTGGTTCCTAACCAAGGTAAGCTTAAACACTAAGCAAACCTGACAGGTGAACTGAGATTCTGTCAAAGGGGATGGAGGGAATTAGGGGCCTGAGGGATTGGAGTTGGCAGCGGACATACAATAAGCTAAACCAATAACGAATCAATACCATGAAATCCTGACATTCATACAGTCAGTTCTTGAGGAAGCTGTTGACATTGCCTGGTAATAACACAAATTGCTCTGGCCTATAACTCCTGTCCCAGTATTTGGTTACATTCCTCTCTAAACTGTGAATCGAAGAGACACAGGAGGTCCCCCAAACGAGGCAGGCTTTTGTCAAAGCTCTTAAATACCCTCCTCAGGCAAAACACAAAACCCTATTGCTGATGATACCACAAACTGTCATCACACCGTACCCAGAGACCCTGCAGGATTCAGAAAGGTAACGAGCACCCTGATAGTATCCTGTGCAGTGCTGGAAAGTATTACCTTAGCTGGTCAATGATATTGCAAGAAAGCAGAGGTCAATGACATACAACATCAACCAATATCACCAGAATGCTGAGTACACTGTTATATGGCAGACAACAGCAAGCCAAGTACTCATCTGTACAATAGCAGTGCTAAACCTAGGTGGGTGATCAATGGTTTGCTGATTGGCTAAGCAATAAGCTCATTGGCAAGAGCAAGGAACCCTTAGCTGGAATGGGGATCCATGGCAAACTCAAGCAGACCAACCCTGACTCTAAGGGGAAACTCCCACTAAGTAGAGATCTGCAGAGAGGCCACACCCATTAGAATCTCTCCAAAACAACAATGTCTGTCTCATTTAACCTATACTGATCTTAGTGTCCATTGGAGATTCTGTTTGTATTTTTCAGAAGGCAGCAAGAACTGCGGACAACCCAATTCCAACAACAGGAAATAGGATGATGGGTGACACCTTTGCAGTAGATGAACCTCCCTAAATTATCATCTGGGGCTCAAACAAAACCTTTGAGGAAGTGGTGAGATGAGCAAGAGAACTACCACCACAGAAAATCAGATAAACTATGCAAGAGTTATGGAGACAGACACAGAGGATACCCAACGCAGTCCAAAGCAGAAATCCAGAGACTCTTAAGACCTCAACAGTAAATCTGACTTAAGACTCACCCACCATGACTCAGGGAACTTGGTGGAAGAAGGGATAGAAAGATTGTAAGAGCCAGAATGGGTGGAGAACATCCAGAAACATTGGTACCCTCAAAAACAACACATGATGAAAAAAAAAATCTGGCTACTTTTGTACAAGTCCTAATATCTTACCCTACGGTCTGGTCTAGAAATCACACTGAGGAGGCCTCCATTGGGTTGGGGACTGAGTGGAGGGAAACAGGTGCCATCACAAGACTTGCTCATACAATGAATGAAATTATTAACAATAAATAAGTTTTTAAAAGATTACACTTTATGGCAATTGTTTTGAATTTAAGATAATATATATTTTAAGCTAACATTTCTGTGTTATAGATACTATCATCTCAATTGTTATATTTTTCCTAATCTCTTCCCTAAAGAATTTCATGTTCTCAGAGACACATGTGAAAAGGTGTTTCTGGCTAGCTGGATTTGTTTTGTTTTGTTTAGGTTTCATCTTTGCTTTTCTTTGGACTAAATAAATACAAACACAGGAAAAATATCTACATGAAAGAAGGAGAACAAATTTCTCGAATGGCCAGGGAAAAATACGTGTTGGTGATGATCACATATGTATTGAAAGGTGCAAATTAGTTGTACTTGGTTAAATCTTAATGAAAGTTTAATTAATTATGCTTTGAACCTTTTTCAAAGAGAGTGGCATATTGGAGGGCATGATGTCATCAGTATAAATTCAAATGATTAACATTCACTGAATGAAATAACCTTGTGCATTAAATTATGACCTCAAATCATTACTTTTCCCCATATAGTTAGTTATTAAGAAGACATTTTATAACAAAACATTTAGCTGAAATTTATAGTAAGGTGAGATAATATTTTCATTCTTCTTAAAGTCACATTGTGAGGGTATTTAAAAATTCTTAGCATAGAGTCATCAGTTTAAAGATTTTTAAAATAATCGGATATGCAATGATTAAAAATATTTATACCAAAACTTTATTTTTTCTGCTAAAAGATATATAAATAAAGTGGAAATTAATGGAAATTCATGCACCTAAATAGTGGATGCAGGACTACCCCCCAAATATGGAATAATCCAGTCATTAACAGTTGCTCATATGTTACGGTTAAAACTAACATTTAATCCTTATTTCATGTATCAGGATTTTGGGGGGGGGTGTTATACATTCTGAAATATAAACAGTTTCTTTTAAAAATAAACATTTCCTATCCACTTGGTGTTTTTCAAGTTTTTTTTATTATTCAATTGATATTTTCATGATTTTTGATGGCAACTACACATTATTTACTCTGTGTAATACATGACTGAGAGTATAATAAAGTGTTATAGATGTGCCCCATTGCTGTCAAAGTAGAATCCATATACCCTTCAACTCCTAGATGTTGGTCCAGAGGCTGAGTGACTACAAAAATATACTCCTGAAACATTAATTTCACCAATGTAAGAAATTGTCCACACTTTATGTGGATTGACTATAGGTATGCTACTCTATATAAACCAAGAGTGAAAATGTTTATTGATTAACATATATATATCACATGCTCCTTCAGCAGGGCATATTAGACTGTCACACATCTTCATTTTTTTAATATTTATTATCCATAATGAGTTACATTATTTAGTGGGCAAACCATGCGTTGTTATCCCGAATTCCCCACTTCCCCCCCTCCCCATCCCTGATCAGTTGTATATCCTCCTTCGTGGGCTGTCTGTATTAGTCCTTGTGGCAAGGGATCCTGTATATCTTAGTACTCATCTCGGTCTTCCTTACCCAAGT
>PVHP010012545.1:0-43174 GCA_004024765.1 Zapus hudsonius
GCTTCCGAAAGGATGTTGGGAACTACTGCAAGAAGTTTTAATGTGTCCTACAGTGACAGAGAAAAAGGGACACAGGGGATATTTGTGATATCTTTTCCTACTTCCACAAGAGAGAAGGCATAACTCATTTGAAACCTTCTGTTTTAGTCAGCTTTCTCGTTCTTGCGACAAAGAAACCAACAAAAAGTAGCTGATGGTAGGAATGGGTTTATTTTGGCTTGCAGAGTCAAGGAGACACTGCATGATGGCAACAAAAATGATGGCATGAGCATAGGGGTGGACATCACCTCCACCACAGCATTGCAAACAGTGGCAGGAAGGTGTGCCAAACACTGGCAAGGGGAAGCTGGCAATAAACTCCATAAGCCCGCCACCAACAATACATCTCCAACAAGGTTCCAATTCCAAAACTGCCATCAGCTGGGGGTCAAGCACTTGGAACACATTAAGTTTATAGGGAAAACTTGGATTAAACCACTGCAATCTGCTCCTGGCACCCACGAATGTAACAATGCATGATGTAGAATGTACTGCATTCAGTCCAACTTCAAGAATCTCCAAAGTTTATATACATCCCAATGATATTAAAACATACCCATAATCTAAGGTTTTTCAACTGAGCTATCGTACCAAAAATAAATATAAATAAATAACAGTACAGAACAAATTCACACTGAAAATGATGGCATTGGGCATAGCAGAGACAGATTGAACCAATACAAGGTTTAAAACAGACAGGGCAGACACCAATCTCTAAACCCCAAGCCCAATAATGACCAGTGACTGTACTCTTCTCTTGGAGTTACAATGCAACTCATCTACTCACAGTCTTGGCAAACTTCATTTTTCTAAATATTATCATTTAATCTGCTGGAGCATCAAACATAGTAAAGGGCTATCCATAAAATAATCTATATATCAGAATACCAGTCCTACAAAAAAATCAGCCTCTGTTTCCATTCCAGTTCACAGACTTGTCCCCAAGTAACTTTCAGAATCTTCTATAAATTATGTTCATATTTGCCCAATTTTGCCATCATAACTTCTCAAATGTTGGTTTCACCTTGCTGGGTTCTATGTTCCTGGATCCAGCACCTAACAAGAAACAGGTACAGGTATACTGTTTCAAGGTTGGGGGAATGGAAGCAATTAGCTGTCAGGTTAAAAAAAACTGGATGTTACTGTATTAGTCACTTAGTGTTACTATAATAACATATCTGAACTGGTTTCTTATGAAGTAAAGAGAGGTTAATTTTGTTCATTGTTCTAAGGTCCAAGTCCAAGATCTGGTGGCCCCATTGTTTTGGGTCTCTGGCATGGGTAGCACATCATGGTAGGAGCACATGTTGAAACCTTATTGCACAAAGTTAGAGCCAGAATGCAGAGGGAGCAAGATGGGATGAGTGAGGAGGATCACCCACTGAGTCCTATCTTTTAAAAGGCTCCAGGATCTCTCATAACTCCACCCTGATAACAGTCTTTACATCCAACATCTGAACCACTACGTCTTCATTCCTTATTGAGTCATATCCTAATTTGATCTTCCTAGAGGTTTACTTATTTCAAGTCCAAAATTGTCCATAAGGTTTCTAAATTTTCTCTGAAATTTGCTTTCCATGCTGTTATTTTTCTCGTATTTCTGCAAAACACACATGTACACACACATATGCACACATGTGCACGTGCACACACATACACATACACATGCACACATAGACATACACACACTCATACACACAAACACACATGTGTGCACACATACATACACACATTTTTACACACATATACACATACACACATGTGCACACACACGTACAAACACATACATATAAACACACGTACACACACATACACACCCATACATACTCATACGCACACACACTCTCTCTCTCTTTCTCTCTCTCACACACACACATGCACATGTCTAGAGCAGCATTTGGCAGTTGGTGGGTAACTAATAATTATTCCTTAAATGAATGGACTCACATTCTGGCACAATCCAGCATTGTTAATTGTTTTTCTCAGACATTAAGGTAAGAATATATTAAAGTCTGGCTGACTCAATGGAGGAGGGCAGCAATTCCCCCTTGCTCTGTCCTTGTCAGCCAGCCCTCCTGTCTCCACTGTCCCCTGGAGTTGCAAGCTCTTTTATCGACATAATGCACGGCAGTTTAGGTCTCTCTGGCTTCTAGAGGGGTGAATAATTTAGTATGTCCACTTGAGAACATGGCATGCATGTCTCTGAACCTCAAATAATCTCCATATGGTCATCAGTCTTGGGAGCTGGCCCCAGCCCCACCGAAGTGGCTCACAATCTATTTGAGATTAACAAGGGTGGTTCCCCCCATTGATAAAAAATGATTTAGCATAATCTAGACTTTCAAGATGTAGAGTGACATTCTTTATATAAGTGAGTACTTATGTAATAAATTGGAATATGGAAGTTTTTGAGTCTGTTTCTGGCTGCAGCAGTAGGTGGAGCCCCACACCTGTCTAGCGGTCAAAGCGCAGGCTAGTTCGCAGTTCTTCCACGGGACAGAGAGTCCTGAAGATCAGAGAACCCTCCTGCTCCCACAGCGTATGGCACAGTCTTTGGAAAGTTCTGAACTTCATCATGCTTCTCACAGGTTGGCTATCTGTCAGACCACTGTCCATATTCCAGTGAACTTTTATGAGGGAAATAATCACACTCTTACAGAAAAAGGGGGCATGAACTTAGTGGCTGATGCTTATTTGATTCCTAAGTGATTGAAAGCAAATGCAGTGGAATGAAACTTTTCCCTGTTAACCTTTAGCAGCATTTATAATGGCCATGGTAAATCAAACCTCATTGCAATGTAATGAGGCCTAACTTAAATACTGTAGGTGTGATGCTGAGTAATTTTAAAATTATTAAATCACGATTGAAAGTCATATGGCAGAATAGATTTCTTAAGGGAGAATTATAGGAAAAAGTAAAATGGAGAAAAACAGTGGGCTAAAACATAATATGTAGGAAAAAGCTGGGGCAGGGCAGAAATGAGAAAGACAGCCTCAAACATACTCTAATTTTTTTGTATTGCTGAACTATATTATTTTGATGCTGAGATTTCTAGGTTATTGAGTGGAATGGACCCTCTTGACATAATGCAGTCACTCGATTTCCCCCACTTCCTGAACCTGGTAACAAGTTATCTGGACAAGTATCTCATTTTTATACCAAATGAATCTTCAAAACCTTTATTTAATTTATAACTTACTTTGAACCTTCACTTTTCAAGCTTTTCAGATTTAATCTAAAAAATATCCCGAGTAGTAAAGTAGCTGAAACTTGTTCTGAAAACCATTGACTTGCAGGGAAGGAAACTTCCTTATCACATCCAGCTTTCACAGGAGGTTTGAGTTCCTCCAGATCCACACACGTTATGCCTTAGATGTTTGCTTTCGCATCATGATTCATGCTACAATGCGCTCTTTCATAGCATGGGCATTTCCTCCTGTATATACGTATAAATCTAAACTTAAAATATTTAGCTTTTATTTCTGTCAGATTGTAATATTTTTCAGGTATATTGTAAACTATAGAAATGACTGCATTTTATGTGGAGCTGGAGATCTCACCAACTGAGCTACATACCAGCTTCTCAGCGTTCTGATGGACACTTGGACTGTTGTTTTGGGTTTAGGAATAATGCCTTTTTACATATGCTATTTGATGAACATGCTTATGTATTGTATATGCATATAGTCATCTATGTAACTCTTCTTGGACACATATGGGAGTGAAAGTGCTACGCCACTAATCCTGTATGTTTTATATACATAGATACAAAATACTACATACTTGTATATGTATATACAAATAGACATATACACATTTTCTTGGACATATGAGGAAAGAACGGCTGTGATGTGAATTCTGTGCATAATTCAGCATTATTTGCTGCTGTCCACAGGTTTTTCAGAGCACCTGTCAGTGTATCACATTTCTATGCGTTCTAAAGAAAGGTTCTGGTTGTTGTGTACCTTTACCAATACTTGGTATAGAACTGATTAAAAATTAAAAGTTTAGTCATTTGTTGCAATTAATCTTGACTTCAGTTTATTTATGAGTGAGAATGCTGAACGCCTTCTCTTATACGCAGTACCCACTTGAGAAGTGCCTGGGAAAGTCTAATTTGTCTGCACGCTCCTTTAAGGCTAATATTTTCATTATTCTGCTTAGGAGATGTTTGCTTTTTCAAAGAAGCTCTTATATCAACTATGAGTATTATTAACTTACTTATCCCACTCAGGTCTATGATACAGCTAAAATTTATTTTTATGTACAGTGTGAGGAAACAGGCCAGTGTTGCATTATCACAATAGCAAATCAAGGGGGGAGGGAGGGAGAGGGACCGAGAGAGTGGGAAGGGGGGAGAGAAAGTTAAGGAGGCAGGGCCAAGCTGTAACACCTCAAGGTCTACCTGTAGTGGCATGCTTCCTGCAGCAAGGTTCCATTTCCTAAAGGTTCCACAACCTTTCTGGGAACCAGGTGTTCAAATATATGAGCCTAGGGAGCCATTTTTATTAGGAGGCACTTGCTTTGCAAGTTCAGTTAACTTGGTTAATCACAACACTTAGGCATTTGTTATCCATACAGTTGATTTTTAAATTCATAAGTAATAATATATGAACACATTGGAAATTGCTCATTTTCTCAATGGGCTATTCTCGTTTGTCCCCTATTACCCACCCCCATTCCACTGAGGGCTCTCCTCAATGGGGGATCTATAATAACTGTGGAGTTATGAATGCACAGCTGCCTCCTGTGGGGAAGACAGGTATGCCTTCCCATCTTACGGCTCTTAAATTCTTTCTTCCCCTTCTTCCACAATGGTCTCTGAGCCTTGGTGGAATTGTTAGAAGTCTCCTTGGTGTTGGGCTCCTAACTATGCTGGTTTTATAGGGATATTGTTAACAATTACTGGGATCATGGCTGCCCTAGTCATTTCATGTCTGTATCAGGAGGACACTGCCTGAGTATGCCTATGTACCCTGTGACTCTTAAATTCATTCCATCTCCTCTTTCTCTTACAATGTTTCCTGAGACTTGAAGGGCATAGTAGAGATCTGATTTAGTGTTGACCTCTTGACAACCTCGTCTGTCCTGCTCTCTGATGAGTTTGAGTCTTCTCAGATGTTTACCTAGAAGCACTCATATTCTTTTCATGACTCTGCAATGTTCCCTGAGCCCCGGAAACTGTGATAGGGATCATTTCTCCAGGGCTAAACCCTGGGCCTTTTCTTCTTCTTGCCATTTTGATGTCTTGGTATTTGCCCCAGCACCTGCCATTACCTGTCAGAATAAGGCTTTGGAAGCGTCCCTCTTGGGGGACCTTCTAAGCCATAGGTTTTTTGCTCCATTCTCAGTACTAGGCATAAGTTTCCTCCCACTGAGAGACATAACTTATCCAATGAGAGATCATTTGAGTGACCTCATATCTTACATGCTACTATTACACTATTGAGTGCATCTTGTCTGGCAGGTTGATTTTGTAGATGACTTCTCCCCCAGTGGTTCACATCTTTCCCATACTACCTTCCAGCACTATGGCAGGGGCTTCCACTGTCCTTTGGCTAAAGAGGGATACTATGCTCATAAAGCTACATTCAAGGTGTGAATGTTTAAACCCTTTGATTAATGCGGCTTTTACTTTTGGTTACAGAATCTTGTTTTTACACTGGAGGAGATGGAGGTGCTATACTGTCGTGGACATGAAATGACCAGCGTATTCATAACCCCAGCAGTGCTTACCAATATCCCCATAAGAACAACAGAGTTTTAAGCCCAACATTTGATCTGCAAATTGAAGGAGGACAAAAGTAATGGAACAACAAAATCAGGGAACGACTCCTTGAAAGAGGAAGGTCCTGAGGGGGAGAGTGGGTAGGGAGTGGGTGCAAAAAAAGGATAAAGGGATGGGAATACAATCACATTATTGTATGTTCATACATTAAAGTTCTCAGTACAGAAAGAAAACACTGCTGATACTAATGTATGGAACTGACCTACGTTGCATTATTACATGTTTTATTGGAAAATGATACTTGGCAAGAGGGAGAACTATATAAAATCTTCTAGTGCCTTCCCTCTGAATGAGCTATCGGTAGGTACAAATGTATTAAGTGATAGAAGCTCAAAGGGACAGAGTTTAGTTTAATATTTCTGAATCTAGTTTATTTATCCAGACTTTTTTTTCTTTTTAATGACTAAGATGATGGGAAGAAACATGCAAATATGTAGAAAAAGAAAGGGAAAGTGAGAAGGATGAAGAGAAGGAGAGAGAGAGAGAGAGAGAGAGAGAGAGAGAGAGAGAGACTAACTCATACCTGGCTGGGCTGCTGAGGAATCCTTTGTTTCCAACTCATTGTTATTTACTTGGAACCATTCAGATCAATCTTTGTAGAAGCAGCAAACACTTAAGTGACATGACTCAGTGTTAAGTGACAAGACTCAGAAGTGTTGAGTGATGTGACTCTAGGTGTCAGGTGACACTACTCTTAAGTGTGTGATAGTTGGGTTTTGTTGTGAATTTGATCTTTTTAATTATCTTGGGTGAGTCTCTGAGGATGTTTACAGGAAGGCAGCCTCTCAGCAAGGGGCAGGATATAAGGAAGCTCAGGAGAGCTAGAAATTAACATCCCTTCCTGTGTGGGCAATGAAGGAAGGAAATTCCAGAGACTAAGGAAGCCATTATATCTGGGACAAGGTTGCAAGATCGCCATCCTAAGGCTTTTTAAAGGGGAGGGAAATTTCTCTCCCTTCATTCCCTCTGCCTGTTTGCCGGTGTATGGTGCTGGTGATGGGTTTCTCTCTTTCCTTGGACCTGTGAAAGGGGGCAAACCTCTTTTGCCATTATGAAGCTTCCCTTGAATCTGTAGCTTCAATAAATCCTTTCTTCCCATAAGTTGTGTCTGCTTTGGAGATTCATCCTGTTAGAATTAGAATCTGCTGTAGCTGTAATAATGTTGGAGTTTGGTTTAGCTTTAATGTTGAGATCTGTTTTAATTCAAGCCTAACCATGACGGAATGAATCACTGCTGCATGAAACAGCCCCCAGCACCCCCCTTGGCCCTCTCCCCAGAAAGTAAAGGGTACTCAATTCTGGTAAAAGTAGGGCAAAGGTCTTGGGCTGTCTCAACCAAAAACCAGATGTTTGCCTAAAGATTAGGCTCCTGGAATATATATGCGACCACCAGACTGTAGCCAGAAGGTCTCAGGCCAAAAATATGCATCAGACAGGTAATAAGTAACTAACTAGCCAGGATGTGCAGGCTTGTGGCCCAAAGTTCACAGGTGAAGCAACTGGGAACCAATCACTTTAGAGCACACTGACCCCTATGCACTGGCCAATCACCCAGGCAGAATGTGTTCCCACCACTGGCTGCACAAATCATTTTAAAAGAATATTTTATGAATTTCCTGCCACGTGCTGTGATTCACTATGGTAGAAACCTGCTGGCTCAAACTGTATATAAGCTGGAAAAAATTTGCAGCCGGGGTCCATGTTGACTCCCTCTACATCGGGCAAATCCATGGACCCCAGCTGGCTGGAAATAAACCTCGCTGTGTGACTTGCATTATCCAGTGTGTCCTCTGTCCTTCTGAGGGGCGGTCGACCTCGGCCCGCAACAATTCCAGCAGTGTGTGGCTGACTATGACAAAGTGTTAAGTGACATGACTCTAGGAGTTGTGTAACATGATTCTAGTTCTTAAGGGCCTCCTTGGCTCTTTTCCAGAGGATCAAGCTCATTCCTTACAAGTGAGTCTCTTGAGAGTTGTTTGTCTTAGATTCTCAGAGAGGACAGCTGTATGTAGTAGGAGCCCTTCAGCCCAGTGTCTCAGCTCTTCTGTGAATAACCTCCTCAAGTCCTCATGTGGTTCTATTTGGGTCATTAAGCTATCCTTTCACAGGTGGGACCTTGGCGAATTCAGTGACAGAACCCTAGTTGAGATTATCACTCCATGTACCTTCTTGGAAACAACTAGATGATAGCCACATTAAAAATCATTGCTGGTGTGAAATCAGATTATCTT
The DNA here is from genome assembly GCA_004024765.1 of Zapus hudsonius. NCBI lineage: Eukaryota > Metazoa > Chordata > Mammalia > Rodentia > Dipodidae > Zapus > Zapus hudsonius. Next base: position 8,060 of record PVHP010012545.1, read on the forward strand.
TATTTGAAAATAATTCTAGAAAAAAATAAACCAGTTTAGGAACACTTCTGCCAATTATAGCTCTGAGAGCTGAGGACAGTTGATTAAGTTATTGATATTTCAGTATCCTTCTCCATAAAATGAGGACACTATAATTCTTGTGACAATTAAATGAGGTGATCTGAGAGGTAGTTTGAATTCTGCTTTGCATATTGTAAACCCTATAAACATTTGACAACCTTATTAATAATTTTTAGACTGTAGACGCAGCTTAGTAGTAGAACATTATCCTAGCATGTAAAAGGCCCTGGGTTCAATCCCAAGCAGCACAAAAGATATGTAACTTCATAATGCATGTAATATGCAGAGAAGGTATTTTAATATCTTTTGGGTTTTTATCCTCTTTTACAGTTGAAAAAATTAAGATATAGGTGTTAAGTGGCCCCTCATGTGAATACCATGTAATTTGAGTTCAGGACCATGCAGTGTGAGTGGGCAGGACCAAATGATTAAAGAATGCTATGCCCTGCCCAAAGGAGAGTACACGGCATGTAAGCCGTGGCTCCCCAAGGTACAAGTCACATGGCTGGGATTTTTTCTTAGTTTATCAGACTTAGCCATAGTATGGGGGATTGACTCCTAATTTTGGGTTTTCAAGTCTGGATTCAGGCAATTTTTGACTTAGGAAGCCATTAAGTCTGGGATAGAATTGTAAGACCCCACCCTAGGGCTATATAAAGGTGAAAGAATTCTCTCCTTGCCCTCCTGTCTGTTCCCTGTTCTGTATGTGGTGTTGGTGTTGAGTTTTTCTCTCTGCTCAGACCTGTGAAAGAGGACAAGCCTCTCACTTTTATGGGACTTCCCCTGGATCTGTAGCTTGAATAAAATTGTTTCCTCCCATAAACTATGCCTGGTTTTGAGATTCATCCCAGTGGCGTGTGGTTGACTGTGACAATATAATTTTGAATGATGTATCATTGCAAGTTGTGCTAATATCATTATAAATAATCAATTGACATAGACTGAAGACCTGATAAATTCACATGTATTCATTTATTTTAGATTAGTAGGCACACACTGAATAGCCTCTGTATTCATTTGCACAGAAGATTAAAAACAGATTATTGTATCCTAGTGGAATTTCCCATTTCCAGGACTTTCCAAACTCTTTGATGATGGTGTTTGAAATCTCCAAACTAAGGGAAGATGTTTCAGGTCAGGTTTAGCCAAAGGCCTTCAGCATTAGACTCACACTATCATTGTTGCTTGCACTGCCCTTGGGCACATGGCCATTTTACCAGTTTAATTTCCCAATTGATAGAGAATGTTTAAGGCTCTCAGAATGATTACTACCTGTCTGATCTGAAATTAGGGTTTTACATACACTCATTAAATCCTGACAAAAGCTCGCTAATGTAGGTGCTACCATTGCTCATTAAAAAAAAAACTGGAGAAATAAGACTCAGATTAACTAATTTATTCAAGGTAAAAGTATAAGTTTATAACTCCTAAGTGTCTGAGTAAGGATTTGAACCCCAAATATCTGTAACCTGAGGCCATTCTCTTAATTACTCTGCTAGACAGCTTTAGAATCTATCAAAATTAAGCAAGAATTGACAGAACATTTGAATATATGTTCATAACATTTGTCATGATCATTAATAACCAGTGGAGCCTCTCAGTTACTGAAATCACATTAAACACCTCTTAGAAAATCTTAGGATAGTCCAATTCTGGACAAGAAGGAGCTGTGCCATATATGTGAGTTGGAAGTTGCTAGCCATTCTCTTACCTTCAATAATCAAGTTATTGTAACTTCAGGAGAGAGATAGTTGAGAATTCTGAAATCGTGAGAGGTGAGTCTGGTTTGAATTTCCTTCCATTCTTAGTCCAGTCACTGTACTCACAGACCTTGGGGAGCCCCCATTTCCTGCTGTGTGGAGTGGGGGACTTGTTGCGCTGGCTGACTTCTTTAAAGGAGCCTTGAGCTCCCACGACACAGACGCCTGATTCCACCATGGTGCAGTTCTTAGTCAGGGCAGGCCCTCATTAGCCTGGGCCTAAGAAGCTAATCTGGTGCTGTTTCCCCTGTGTGCCTCGCTACTGACGGAGAGTCCAGTAAATAAGCCACCTGTTCCAATATATTAAAAGTTGCAGACAAAGGCATTGAGTTGACTTTAAGCACAAAATATGATTAATGGCTTCAGTTGCTAATAGAATGTTGACCCTGGGAAAATGCCTTTCATATATATTTCCAAAACCGCCTCTTTTACCTAAGACCTTGAGTTTTAAATTGTATTTCTAGGTCTACTTTTTATAGCCTAAACATGTCTGTCAGCCACCTATTGTGTGAAAGACATATTCCTGCTGGGATAGGAATGATACTAACAATAATAAATGCATAATAAGCTTGTAAAGCATATTTTTTCCAGAGCATTTTCATTTATCTTACTTTTGAAAGATCAGTGAAATGAGACTCTACAGACTGAACCAGGTTATGTGCAGATCGAATGACCTTAGAGAGGTAACTATCTCTCTCTTGGTACCAACTTTCTTATATGGTACTAAGATGGTTAATTTTCCATGATTCATTGCTACTTTGCATTAAAGTAGAAGTTATAGACACTAAAAATAAAAATACACACACTAGATATTCAGTTATGACTTGTTGGATTAACTACTTTAAGTTACAGGCTTTGGCTTTAGGTTCCTGGCATCTGGATCCTGGCTTGACTTCTTACTTCCTGTCAAGGTCCTTGATCTCTGTTTCCCCTGGTTGCCATAGCAGTGGACTGTAAAGTAGGGACTATTATTGTAACCATCTCATAGGGTCAGTTAAGGAATAAATTGGCCAGTAAATGTAAAGTGCTTGAACAATCCCTGAATCTTCTAGGTACTCAGTAAATGCCGGCTGTTCCTGGTAGGTTAGGAAATTTGGAACATTCCTGCACCCTAATGAGTATCCAAGGCTTTGATCAAACCACTTTGAATACTGGTGCCTGAAGTCAGCAGAAGAGAGGATATCTGACCATGTTTCGGGGCTAGAAGTGGATACCTCTGGAACTCTAGATCTGGTTGTAGCTTTATCTTGGATTTAGCAGCTGAAGATGTCAGAGTTTGGAAGGCAGGTCTTTAGGAAGAATCTTCTCACATGGTTCTCACTCTGATGAGGCCAGAGGTCAAATTAATTTTTATGAAATTTATACGTTGTTTCTTTTAAAAACATTTATGCTAAATTCTTAATAGCATCATGGTTATCCTTATTTGCTATGTTATTTTTAAAACCTGCTACTACTGGTGAACATGAACTCGGTCATGGAAAGTGGGGCTGAAGTGATGGATGAGTTCTAGATCTCATTCCCGTAACTCTTTTCACAGTCAGAGAGTCATGAGAATATCAAGTCATGAAGGTTATGAAGCACCTGAAATTCAACAGATAAAAGATGTCAAAATACATAAAGTTGCTGAGCTCTGTGAAGTGACAAGGTACATGTCTGCCCATATACTCTCAAGTCTGTGGAAAAGGAATTACGAATCTAATGTCGGCAGAAGCATTGAAAGGGTTGGTCCACTGCTATGGCAACCATGGGAACAAACACAATTGGAGGTCATGTCATCAGTTTACGCCCCCAGAGCTAAAGAAACTAACCCAGCAGAGGGAATGGAAAGAAACATAGCACATTGCAAGTCTATCTTGGCCTTCCCAGGAACTCTACACCGCAAATGTGTTGTTACATTTACTTCCCTAGACTTTTGCCCAAAATAGAAAGTTCTTTCTGACAATATCCCACATTCAACGTAACATGAAATGAGCTTCCATAGGACACAGGGAGATCCCCACCTCAGTAAATTTTTCCAAGGATGAATCTCAGAGTTCAGTGAGGGTTAGATTATCAAAACTAGTGTGAAGGCCAGGTTGGGGAAGACCAGGCTTCTTGGGGATAGATTCCAAAGTCAGGAGAGGGTCTCCCAATTGTCTATGGCTCTTTCCACCTTCTGTGGGCTTGCAGGAAGAATCTCTGTGTTTTAGTGTTTATATTTGATCTTAAATATCATTCTGGAATTAGGATATCTCTATTCCTATCATCTGTGTCTATTTCTGTTTATATCTCTATCTATATTTGTCTCTATCAGCTGTCAATCATCTATCTATCGATCAATTGATTGATCTATCATCTATCTTTCTATCATCTATCTATCTATCCATCATCTATCTAACTCTCTAATCATCTATCTTCTGTGAGGCTCAAATAGCGTAAGTGGTTTGCCCAAGGTCACCCACCTTGTGGGACAGAAATCTAGGATCTGCACCCGAGCAACTTATATTCCTGTTTAGTCATTTCATTTAGTTCTTGCCTGGCAGAAGCAGAAGAAAATGCAATGGTCTAGGAATTAGAAGTCTGGATTCTAATCATAGATTTGTAACCACACTAGCTGACCTCTTCCACCCCAACCTCCCCCCCCCCCCCCCCCCCCCCCCCGCCTGGTTCTGTTTTACTCCCTAAACAGTGGGTTCTAGCCTGCCTGGGTCTGAGTGATAGTCTCTGAGAGAAGACTTTTGGTACTGTCAATAGAAACTCCATGCAAACTGAGAGAGCTGGTCACCCATTTCTGGCTTTGAATCCTTTTTTTTTTCATGCTCTGCACTCTTTGACAGTTACAGATATTTTACTGACATCACAAACCAGAAACTTCTCACACGCTCATCTGTGTTTCTTCTTTTTTTACATCTTTATTGTCAATAATTAGATATATTGTATGAGCAAATCTTGTGAATGTGGCCCCATTTCCCTTCTCTCTGTCCCCTACCCACTGGGGACCCTCCTCAGTGAGAATAGTGGATCTGTCCATAGGGTAGGGGGTTATGAGTTGCACAAGAGGTAGACAGTTTTCCCCCTTTGTGTATTGTTGCCGAGGGGGGCAATGTCTCTGGATATTCTCCCCCACCATGGCTCTTAGAATCTTAATGCCTCCTTTTCTGCTAGTTCCCTAAGTCATTGTGGGTGTGTTTTAAGTCTGCTTTATTGTTGAGATCTTAAGTGTCTCTGGACTTTTGCTTTGTGTTCTGTTGAGTATCGTTTGTGTCTGTTTCCATCGACCTTTCATGGGTTATCTGACTTGCTGTGGTAATAGGTCTCTTGTTTATCTCGCCACTGTCTCATAGGTTTCGTTTGGGCCCTGCATGATAGGCCAGAGGTGGTTCATCTCCTGCCAGGATGTCAGGCATCATCCCATGTCTTATTGATGGAATTGGGTTGTCCACAGCTCTCTTACTGCCTTCTGAAAAATACAAACACTGTTTCTTTTTTTGAAAATATACTTTATTTATTTGAAAGGGGGGGAGGGAGGGAGAGAGAGAGTTAATGAATGGACATACTAGAACCTCTTACTCCTGCATATAAAAATTACATGTAATGTACCACTTTGTGCATCTGGCTTTCAGAAGTGTAGTGGGGAAATGAACTCAGGTCAGTGGGTTTCACAAGCAAGTGCCAAACTGTCCATTTCTCTGTCTACTATCCCTCTTCATCCCCTAGTCACTCAGTGACACCACACATATTCCATTGCCCAAGTGGCCACTATGATGTGGCTTTGCAGTGGACCTAATTAGTTTGCAGGCAAGACCAACCTTTTCTTCCATCACATTCTTGAGTCTTTCCACATTGGTCCCCCAAACCCCTGCCTAGTTCAGACATAATTGTCACTCCTGGTCCTCAACATTCAGGATTTCCCCTTCATCCATCTTCTACCTTGTTTGATCAAGAAACTCCAGATTTCCTTGCTTCCAGTCTCTTGGCTGGATAGCCCTAAGTTACTTCTACAGCCCACCAAAAAGTATTTTTAGTTGACAACATCTTTTAGCATCTTCCTGTTTCTGTCTAGAATGGCTAGTGTCCATTTCTGTCACTGGTAAATCCAGTATGTGGTGATGAGCAGTAATATTTGTTCAAAGAAGGTTCACAGAATAATAAAGTTGAAGGAGGCAGGCTAAGTAGGCCTTCCATCGGAATGAACATCTCAGAGCTGTGATGCGACACTTACTGGCACTACAGTGTCTTTAATTTGCTGGGAAGCACATTGTTGAGTCTGGAAGTGTTTAGCATAAAGATTCAGATGCCTCTCTTTTGGCAAGCCACGTGGAAAAAGAGAACAAACTTCCTTTTCCCCATGGTGTCTACATCCCCTGGCCCAGGTAAGCCAGAGAGACAACTGGTTGGTCTAACCTTGACTCATCAGTTTCACAACTGGGTTTGAACTCTAGTAAAAGACACCTCCCACTCAAGGTGAGGGGGTCAGGCATGAAATGACTGGAACCTGCCAGGAAGTACAAGTTTAAGGAAACTGGTTACCTTTGGAGGTCTCCCAGGAATTCTAACCTAACAATGTGTTGCCAAATCATCAGACCTGGGCTCTCATCCAGGTAAGCTGTTCCTGAGCCTTGATCCGAGAAGGATCATGTGTCATATTTCTTCAACTGAACAGCTGTTTGACAATCAGCTTATCTCTCCAGCCCTGGCTGTCTGTTCTGCACATGACAGGGATTTGGGACTTGCTCTGAGAAAGGTGAAGGAAAAAACCCCCATAAAGTCATGCTGCAGTCATTTATGTATCCTGCAAGGCAGAATGCACAATTTTTGATTGTTCAATGAGCATTTGAGTATCAAATATAAGGCCCTGGGCCTACTTTGTAATGGAGTGATTGATCAAAAATGATATATCCTCTAAAATTTTTGTATGTAATAGGACTTTCAGCTAATTCTAATTCCTGGGGATCTGAGAAGCTCACGGGGTAAGAGTCAGTGAACTAGGTAAGGATGATGACTAGAACTGGATTACCGGGCCCACTGCAGATAAGAGGAGAGAGGCTTAGTTGGGAGGTCTCAGCAAAGTGGCAACAGGTGTGTATTCCAGGAAAGATGGCCTCAGAGGCTTGACTGATGATCTCCGGAAGCAACAGTGGATGGTTGAGAGTGAATTTCAATGAAGTTTTCAATGGACTCTCTCATAGCGGAACTCGGTTCAGATGCTTTGACCAGGAACATTTGGAGGGGAGGCATGAGGCTCCAGCAAGGAGATTGCATACACCAGAAATGACCTCCCACCCAGTGGAATTCCCAGGCATATTCAGAACTGTGCCTTTCCTGAAGAAACAGGCATAATGAGACTCAAAGCACTTATTCAAAAATTCAGGTAAACTGATTTCAGAAGAACTTTAATTTATATTCATGCTAGACAGATTACTGGTCTATTTACCAAGGATTTATTGAGCCTTCACTATGTACTGAGTACATTCTATGCATTATGAGTGCCTAGCCTAGCAGGCAGGAATTAGCATTGTAGTGAGCACTGTGCAGAAGAAGCAGCTGAAGGCTAGGAGACAGAGTGACAGCCCTGGTTTCACCTCATCATATGGTGATGGACGGCTTACACCTGATGTAGGAGCAGTTGCTCAATCCCTGCACAGCTCTGGAAAAATGCAAGGGTTGTGCGAGTGTTTTACTGTCTGGTTGTTTAAGCAGGACAGAGGCCACTTCCTGGGTCAGTTTCTTACAGTGGGAATATTTCGGAGACTTGTACTATCTACTTCACAATTGCTTTTCTTAGGTTTGCCTGGTGGGATTTCTAGCCTTAAAACCGACAGCTCAGATGGAAATGAGGCTTCCAGTGTCAGGTCTATGGCATCCATAGAGGCAGCTGGCAGGCCACAGGCTCTAAACAGCCTGGCTGGAAGCAGCTCTGCCTCCCTACAGTCGGTTCTGGGTCCCTCTGGAAGGCTATTCCTCCTTCTGGGTCTGAACACTTTTGGTAAGAGCAAACTTTATCCCAATCATGGGTGGAGGTGGGCTGTTGCATGGGGTGTTGGTGAAATACTGATACACACTGAGGCTTCCAGGCACTGAGATAGAGTTCCACTTTCTGATGTCTGATTCGTGAGCAAAAGTTCCTGCGAAGTCATTACTGTGGCTGATTCTTCCCTTGATTTGTGCTTCTTGCAGACAGATCAGTACTTCATGGAGCACCATTACCCTTAGAGCTCATATTTCAACCGTTTTACTTTCCTCAGCAACTATCAGATCTGATCATTTTCACATTAATTGTACACAACAGTGCTTTGCTTTAAATATATTATTTTAAAACATTTTATTTTACAGTTCACTACCCAGCTAGAAATTCTGTAGATTGTGGTCATAAATCTCTCTTGAAAGAAAATGAAGGTTGTCTGTTTTAATACTATATCAGTTTCCTGCTTCTTGGGAAAAGAGAAGGAAGATAGAAAAGGTTTCAAACACAATTATCCATGTTTTATTCTACTAGTAGGTCTGTTTTTAAGCTAAATAGATTATTTTCAAAATACATTTGTTTGAGGTTAGGGTGTTAAGATGTGTTTTGGGACAAGGTATAAGATTTTGAATAAAAATGACAATTGAATGTTGGATTCCTATGAGCAAAAGGGTGGTAGAAATGAGATTTTAAAGGTAGCTCAGGTTCTAATTTAGACTTCTTTCTTTCCTATATATATTTTTTTTTTAGAATTCTGTGCTCACTCATTAACTCAGTGGTTCTGTTGTCAAAGGAGTGGAGCCAAACACTCCTAAAACTTACTGTATAAAAGAGAAACAACAATTAGCATTTTTGCTCACTGTCATAGCCCCATGCCGCTGGGATGAATCTTCAAACCAGGCACAATTTGGGGGAAAAATGTATCTATTTGTAGTTATAGATACCAGGGAAGTTTCAGAATGCAAAAGAGGCTGCTCCCCTTTCACAGGTCCAACCAGAGAGAGAAAAACCCATCACCAATTCCATGCACACAACAAAACAGGCAGGAGGGCCAAGGAGAGAATTTCTTCCCCTTTATGTAGCCTTAGGGTGGGGTCTTACAACCCTTCCCCAGACTTAATGGCTTCCTGAGTCTCTGGAATTTCCTTCCTGCACTGCCCACACAGGAAAGGATGTTTACTTCCAGCTTCTTTGAGCTTCTTTACATCCTGCCCCTTGCTGAGAGGCTGCCTTCCTGTCAACATCCTCAGAGACCCACACGAGATTATTAAAAAGATCAAGTTGACAACAAAACCTAACCATCACAACCACATATCTTTTTTTTCCCTTTTGAGTAGGTTATCTATGCATATGACTTGCTTCTGGTTCTCATGGTAACAAATGCAGTAATACAGTTGTAGAAAACACAAATACAAGGTGTTTCACTCATCTGGCTGGTGAGTTGGCATTGACTGTTGTCAGGGAGCTTTGATGAATGTGAACAACCAGGGTCTTTATATGTGAACTTCCCAGCTTGACGAGTTCAGAGAGCTCAGAACACTTGTAGGATCTGGCTTCCTCTGGAATGGACACTCCCAGATATCGTTCCAAATGCTAGATGGTGTAATAGAAGGCTTCTGACATATTCTACTGACAGAGGCAGTTGCAAGTCTACCTGGATTCAGGTAGTGCAGTGATAGGAATGGGAACTAGGCCATTGTAGAACAGCGAGGCAGTGTGTCACAACAAAGGATTTGGAGTGCTGGGCATGTGTAAACTCTGAGCTATAACACATGCCAGTAAACAACAATTATTTCTATTAATTGAGAGTAATACGTTTGTCAGATTTTAGTTATGGCTAGTTCTTGCCTTGCTTCCAGTTTAAGAGTTCTGTCACCTAATACAGTAAAAAGCTCCTGGGTGACCTTGTTATATCCAGATACCTTTCCTGACACCTCACTTGGCCTCATGTCCTTTTGGTCCACAATCTGAGTCCAATCCAGTACCAAATTTCTTTGAGACTAAAAGCTCACAAATGTGCTCACTTTCCTTGTCTCCACCACAGCTACTCAAGACTAAGCTGCTATAATATTTGGTCTGAAATATTACTTCTCCGAATTTGCTTTCTTCCAATCAGCACTGCCCAGAGTAGCATCCACCTGAAAGCAAACCCAGTCATAGATTCTTAAGATCAAAAACATTCCAATGGCATCTGATTCTCATTAGGATAAACACTGAAATTGCAATGGACTTGCACATTGGGTTTCACTTTCCGTGTCAATTTTGTCATAGGTAGAGTTGACCTCTCACTTATCCCTCTGGGAAGCGAAGTAAGAGTTCTTTACCTTTCTGGAACTGCTTGATAGAATTCCAGGATCCCTTTCTTCCACAAGGGTTTTCCATGAGTTGTTGTCTCCGTTTGGATGCTGCTTCTATTGATTTCTACGGTCATGTCAGTCGCTCGTATCCATTGCTTCTTTGACATTAAAATTTAGACTAGGATGGTTTGAGCTACTGAGCCACAGCCATAGCTGGCTGATCTAATAATAAGATACACAATCCAGCTTTTGTCAAGTATTTTGTCACAGCAACAAGAAAAGCAACTTACACGTGTGGCTCCCACCGTTTGACTGGTGTGGTATATAAGCCCACTTTGTAATACAACTATTCATGCCTGTTTATGGGATGTGCTGTTTCACAAGCCCCCTTAGTAAGCTCCAGCAGGCACAGACTTCCTCCTGTTTATCGACAGCGCTGTCTTTCTAACCGAGGACAATGATCAGGAGACTCGAGATGTGAGCAGCGCGTTTACACTAGTCAGATGGCAGAGGAAACCTGTCTTTGTTGCTTTCTCATTGCAGTGACAGGACACCTGGCAAAGGTAAGAAAAAGGAAGGGTTTATTATAACCAGTGATATCACCTTAATGATTTTAGAAACTTTTATTAATTATGCCCCTTACTGTATGCACATATGGCATGATGGACATATCCTCGTTGGCTTTTACTCTTACATACCTCTCTCCCACCCAAATTCCCCTGAACATACTCCTCAGTGTGGTTACTGGTGTTCACTGTGGGGTCCTGAACACATCAGTCAGTCTTCGTGTGTGTGAAAAGTGCCTCAGAGTACTCCTTGCCACCCTGTGGCTCCTAAAAATCTTTCTGCCCTCTTCTGTAAGGTTCCCTGAGCCTTGGAGCGTGCACTCTGTCTCTTTCGGTGTAGAGCTCTCTGCAACCTCTGCATTTCTGCTGATGAGCTTTGAGGGTAGCAGGAAGGGCAGCACTCATGGATAAGTCAACGCTGCCTCTGTAATATCTCCTGGGCCCTGGCAAAGCTTGTCGAGGAGACTTGTCTTATGCTAGGTAGTTGGCTCTCTTTTCTTGTTGTATTGATGGGTTTTGGTTCTCTGTTTAAAAAAAAAGATTCCCTAATCAAGATCGAGGGCAGCATGGACTAAAGTGTGTGAACATCGATATTTAAGAGACTTTCTGGTGGGTATCCTCACTTTCCTTAGAAAAATGATCTTTATTCCCCATAGTTACTTTTCTTTTTCTCTAAAATCTCATAATCATATCAAAATATATTGGAATATATAACCAAGACCAAATCGAGAGAGAGAAAGGAAGTTTTATTTGATCAAGATTTTCTAAGAAGAAGATCCTTACCTCCTTTTGATCATGCATAAAATTTTTAAAATTATGTGTGTGTGTGTTCTCGCGCGCGTGTGTATTCTCATGTGTGAGTACAGGAATGTGTATGGCACAGCTGTCCATGGAAGTTAGACAACAGTTTTCAGGTCATTTATCTCTTATGTACCTCACTTGAGAAAGGGTTTCTCACTTTGAATTCTTGCTCTGCTCTTCTCTGATGGGATTAGTGCAAACTTCTGGGAATTCTGCCTCCATTTCCCATCCTGCCATCAGCATGCTGGAATGAGAGAGCTTGCTATGCTTTCTGCTTTTCATGTGGGGTCTGGTACTAGAACCCAGGTACTCCATCTTGAGCAGCGAGTGTTTTATCAAACTGAACCCAAAACCATGCACTGATGTTTATGACACAGTAGAATCATGTAGGTCAGGTATTTGCAATAATATTTGAAGAGAAAATGTTAAATGTAGAACTTTTTGAAGATGATACAAAGACTTGAATGGAAACAACAGCCTTTTAGGTTGTTAACTTTCAGAATGAGTCCACTCTAAGTTTCACATGACCTTGCCTTTCTTCATTAGCAACTGGGAATAAATCACAGCCATTGTGATTAAGAAAGTGACCATTCTGATTAAGAAAGTGATAAGCTCACAATAGTTATTTTCCTTCAATTTGGATTAATTTCAATCATATTTTTGTTTACTGTTATTTGTTCTGAATTTAATTATTTTTATAAATTATTATGCAAATTTTCAAATTTACTAAAAATTAGAGGTAGCATAATAAACTCCTATGCTCCCATGATCCCTTTCCAACAGTGAAAAGTTCAGGGCTCATGTGCTTTCATCTGTGCCTCCATCTGCCTCGCCCTTTGCCTTGATTATTTTGGAGTGAATCCCAGATGTCTTATAATATACAATATACGTGGATTTTGTCATTTAGTAAATAAATCAGTACCTTTAAAGGAAACATGACAATACTATATTTACATCTAAATAAATTTGTGTAATAACAAGACAATGTTCAAATTTTAAAAGTTATTTTAGACATTTCTTCTTTCAGTCAAGTAAGTTTCCTCTATTTCTTCCAGTCCTTTATCCACAATGCCTCTCCTCACTCCTCCTTTATTTAACTCCCTGATGTGATTTCTTTCTTGAACAAAATGGCTTATTTGGCTTGTAGTCTTCCCAACATTCTGAATTTTGCTGATTCCCTCTACTATCATCTAACATGATCCTTTGCCCTTTGTTTCCTCTGACCTTGTGGGTATAGCCTGACATTTGATAGATTGAGGTTGAAGTTTTGGGCAAGAACTCCATAATCTTCACACGGTGTTATATTTTTCCGCCCTGTTTAAAGAGCTCTACCTATAATGTAGGTAGTCTTCATGGTCATGCCTAGACATATTATTTAATTAAGACTTGTATATTTTTCTAACTTTATCACTTCATTCTTTTAGAGTGAAATGTTTCTGTAAAAATCATCTCTCATTAATTTCTTGGATAACTTCAACTATGCTTTGCATAGAAAAGGCAGAAGTGCTAGGATTTTATATATATATATTTTCAGAACTTCAAAAGTTATCAATAGGATTTTCTCACTTGCCTTCCTTCCTTTCTTTGTCCTTTTCTGTTCTTTTTTCTTAGCATATTTAAATGTATTGCTGTGCCTTTAATGAAAATCTCCTAAGTAACTAAAAACACACCTGTTTTATGTTTTGTTATGTACTAAAACAAACTCAGTGGGATTCGCTATCTTTTAATTGTAAGTATGTTTTCTTTTGAAGAAAACTATGTGATTAATGTTTCTTAAACGTCAATTCTTTGTCAATTCATTTTTCTTAGTGTCCAGATTAACCTTGTAATATGCCAGGTAAATAAGTAGCCCCTTGAATATGACTTCCAAGTGAGCACATGGTTTTCTTATAAAGAGAGACATAAACAACCTGTGTATGCTTGCTGTCCTTTTTCTGCTTACCTGGATTGTGCATGCAGTTATGTAATGTGATTTATGTTATGATTTTGGAAACCAGTTTCTTGATGTTTTTAATGAATTCCTCAATCACAGATTCTTGTGCCTCAATTCCTGTTATATGGTCAGACATTTCTATTCATTCTTTGACAATTTCATACATGTATATATTTTCATTATATTTACTCCACTTATTCTCCATGATCTCCTTCTCCCACCAAACCACCTCTTCTTCCAAGTCTCCTGTCTTTTATTCATGTTGCCCATTGAACTGGATTCGAGTTGTTTGCATGGGTTCTTTCCTGAAACAAGAGCAATTTAACGGTGGCTACACCACTGCAGAAAATGACTCCTCCTTTCCTAGCAACCATTAGTTGCCAATGAGGCCTCATGAAGCCCTCCCCGACACTTAGGTTTTGAAGTCATTTTCTGCTGGCATTTTTGACATTTGCTAGCTGTATTTCTTCACTTATACATTTGTCCAGTCAGGCACACAGTAAGTGGGAGAGCTCATTTCTAACGTAAGTGTTCACATGTGAAGCTTATGGCCTTTCATCAAATAATAGAACCATGTGGGCTGGAGAGATGGCTCAAGCGGTTAAGGCACTTGCCTCTAGTGCCTAAGGCCCTGGGTTCAATTCCCCAGGACCCACATAAGCCAGACCCACAAGGTGGGTGGTTCTGTTGCTCTCTCTCTCTCTCTCTCTCTCTCTCTCTCTCTCTCTGTCTCTCTCTCTCTCTGCTTGAAAATGAATAAATGGAATATTTAAAAAAAAATAATAGAACCATGCACAAAAAAGAAACTAAGTCTTTTATGCAGAAAAGTCCTTTATTAACTCTTTAAGAAAAGAAGGAGATGTAACTACGTGATTCGTAAAACAGCTCCTTTTGCCCAAGGCCCTGTGGAACACTGAACAAGAGACAGATTAACACACATTCCCAGCTTCTCTTCAGCAGCGACCCATGTAAAGAACTGATGAAACCTACAGGCTGAGCTGTTTGTGCTTCTTGTCAAATGATTTGCAACCTTTGCACAACGAGCATGTCTTTCTTATTGAGAACTTTAACATATGAACGAAGTGGAACTTAGTTACATTTTCACTGGGTTGTCCTCATTCCTCCCCTTGCTCCTCCCTGCCCATTCCACTGTGCCCACTCCTCAGTGCAGGCATTGATCTCTGTGGGTCACGAAGAGAGGGTGTTCCCTGAGCTTGGGAGGGTATGTCGTACATCGCCTTTAGTGCTGAGCTTTCAGAAGTCTCTGCTTTGATGAGTTTTGAGTCTCTTCGGTGTCTCCCACCATCTTCCTGGAGGAGGTTCTGGGGCTAGCAGTGAGAACAGCATTTATATTTAACCTGCTATTTTCTCTGTAATGCTTCCTGGGCCCTAGAAGATGTGATAGAAGTCACTCATCTTGTGCTAGGCATTTGGCTTTGTTTCTTTGTCACTGTGACAGGTCTTGGGTCCACCGGGTGTTCACCACCATCTGCAAAGAGCAGATTCTCTCCAAGCAGACAGCAGTAAAAATCAAGGGAAATAAAGAGGCATTTAGAAGACTTTCGATGGGCCTAGTTTCTCCTTTTAGCCAAAGAACAATGGAAGCTTCCCTCTAGAACCCGTGACCTTCCAAAGCAAGGCTTCAGTCTTGGTTCTCCTTATCAGGCATGAATTCTCTCCCACTGAGCAGGCCTTTAATCCAATCAGAGAACTGGGCACAGTGGGTGAACACCCGGGGCTTCACCTCTGCACAGAGTTCATGTCTGAAAATGCCAAAGAGTTGGACAATTTCAACAGCATTTTCTTTTCACACATGTTTATTCTAGATTAGAGTCAGTTTAAGGGAATGGGGAATGGGACAGGGGGAGCAGCCCAACCTCCACGCAGTCTGTGAGGTTTATAAATCATCATAAAAAGTGCACAGAATCACCAAAAAGTGAAAATAAACATAGCACGCATGACAAAGAGAAAATTCTCCCTTCTTCCTCCTCTCTCTGATCTTGAGATCAGAGGAGGGGGAGGTGGGGACAACTCACCACCCAGTCAGGCACACCTCCAGCCCAGCAATCTGGACAGGAAAAAGAGGAAGAATGTGTCCCAAGTTAGAACTAGGGTTTTTAAAGGTTTCGCTTGCGGGGAGAGGGGCGAGACCCCTGTTGGACCCAGCCTGGCTGCATATCTGAGAGCTAAGTTTTAATTTCCTAGCACACCTGTGCCCCCAGGAGGCAGGGGGATGGCTGACAGCCCTAAATCCTGTTTACAAGTGCTAATAGGTTTTACTCCTGCTGCCTGAGTTTGTGTAGCTGTGTTCCTGTTTACTGAGTCCTTGGTGTAAGAGATAAGGCAATGCAACACATCCCTAGATTGTATATAAGGTTGGATGTGAAAATAAAGTTTTGAGATCTGCTTGGACACTTCTCCCAGCTGCGTGTGATTGTCCAGCCGTCGCGCTCACCTTTCCTCGATGGAGCCAGGTCTCCTGCTGGCCAGAGAGACTGAGGCTCACGTAGCAGGGGGCCAGGGACCCGTGCGGTAAGACATCTGGAGAAGCACCCCAACAACCCCAACCTGGGAGTGTTCTTGGCAACTTGATGAGGTCACTGTCAGAGGTCACACCCTATCTATCTGTGTGTGTGTGTGTGTGTGGGGGGTCTTCTAATCCCTCTCAAGCAGTTGATTATCACCATAACCTATTAACTTCTTTCAAGGATCTGAAATATTTTATTAAGTAAACTGTACTTGATGATAAATGTTTGATCTCTTTCCTCATTTAAGTTTAATTAAATGCAAGTTTGATTTTTTTTATCTACGTAACCAGTGTTCTCACTCTGAATTGGTGAAATTTCAGAATAAAATAAGGAAACATTGTTCTAGTCCTTAAATTGTGTCAGATTTTGAAGGGAAATCCTAATGCTCCATGAATTCCTGATCATTTTGCACACTCTGATAGATTCTTCTGAGATCCCACTTGGGGTCTTGGGCTGGTCCCTGCCAGAATCTGGTGGGAAATATTCTGGGAAGCTGGCTGAATCCAGGCGTAAATAACAAAGGATGTGGCAGAGCTTTCCAGGCAGAAATGCAATGAATTCTGTCACCAGGAAAGGTTGCTTCTGAGCCTCGATGACTCCTGTTAGCAGTGGCCACCTACCTGAGACTCCTCTTTCTTCAGTTTCTGAGATGGAAAAAATGAAACTCTGAATTACATATTAAGCAGATCCACAGGACTTGGGTGGAAAAAAAGATAAAAGCACAACTCCCAGTGCTCCTCACCTCTAGCCTGGAGACTTCCCCATGCCTGGTCCCTGAAAAAAAACTGTGGAAAATTTTTGGAGTCCGTCCACAAAGGCAAGAGAGATGAACAATTGATGCTGTTTAGGTAAGCAGCCTGCCTGCTGTGCGCCAGGGATTGTTCTGAAACCTCCCCCACTCCCATTGTGATGCTTGTCCTCTTCCTGGAGGTTGAGTTCTGTTTGACAAACATGCCGAACGTTATGAAAATTGCCAGGCTCTAGATATGGATAAGACCTCTTGTTTCTGCCCGAGCTTCATCTTGCCTTGAGGTTCTTCTAAGTTTGAAAACTTAATTCAGATCTCAGTAGGGCTGATGAGGCACCACAAAGCTTACTAGTCTGATCTACCTTCTAAAGGGGTTTCCCCCAGCCACCACGGGCCCTTCTGGAGCCCAGTGAGTGTCTGCTATTTCAGAATTATGTATCCTGCTTTTCTGCTGGCAGAGGCATTGTTGCTCTCTTTTCCAGATTGCTGTCCTGTGATCTCTCTCATATATGACTCTTACATATGTCTATGTATTTGTATATGTGATTCTTGAAACTGGACTATCGTCTTTTGTCCCGAAGGGTGTGTGCATTCACATGCGTATCCTCAGCCCAGAGCATATTGCATGACAGGGAGGCTATCGGACTTTGAGAAGAGGGAACTGGGCATCTTGGGAAGTCTGTCAATGGTACAGGTTGGTTTTGACCAGCATGGGTAGATACCACTGGAATCATTGGGCCATCCTAAAATGTGTGATGAATAGGGTGGGAGTGGGGTTAGTGACAAAAGGTATGAAGACCAGGGTGCAGTTAGCTAGGGACAGGAGGGGTGCAGCTGATGGACCTGTTTCTCACGAGGAGGACCTTGATGGTAAGATGTAAGATGACACAGGCTAGCACGTTCCCTGCACCTCCATGGAACATGAAGGGTTATTATAGAGTGGGCAGATTCTGTGAGAAGACCATAACTGAGTCCATGTTACTAGAGAAAGAATGTGGTGTGGAAACTCACAGAAGTGGTGATATGGGTTGCTGCTAATTAATAGTAAGCAACGTGGGGAGAGAGAGAGAGAGTTTTGGAATCCTCCCTTCCCCCTCCTCCTACTCCGAGTTCTTGTCCTCTAATGCCAAAGAATTGTACACAGGGAAAGAATTAAATTTTAGTTATACATTTATTCTAATTTAGTAGATCAGGAAAAGGGGAGTTGGATGGGGAAAGTGGATGTGGGAAGTCATAGTTTTCCTGCCACCAGTGTGGGGAAAACATGTGTCAGAGTTCACAGAGCTTTTATTATTTAGTTAGATGAACAGCCCAAGAAAAGATAACAGAAAGCTCCCTTTATGAAAAAGAGAGGTTTGTGAGAGAAAGGTCTGGAGCCTGCCCCCCTACCCCAGCGGGGTAGGGGTACAGGCCTTACCTCACTGAGGCCTGGGTCCGTAGTCGTCCTACTCCATTGCCATGTGTGGGAAGAAGAGACCTACTTCCTCTAGGGAAGCTAGTTTTAAGTCCTCCCCAGGTGAGTTAGAGGGACAGCTGATTGGTTCATATTTGACCAATCAGTTTTGGCACCTAGGTTGTAGCTCTAACTAGACACCTCCCATTCAAGGGGAGGGGCTGGAAGGGGAGAAGCAGTCCCTATACACACGTGACTGTCACAGTGGGTTGGTGTGTGGCCCGGGTTGCACGAATGTGCAGACGGCAGGCTCATGCACTAGCTACCAGAAACCTCTGGGTCACTGTCTGACTCCCGTGGTCTCTCTCAGCCCCTAGATCTCAGCGTGGAACATGGAAGTCCTGAGTGCTTCGTCCATCTCACCTCCTGCAGCCTCTCCGTCAGTCTGGCCTTGATCTCAAGCTTCATCCTTGACAGTTGTCTTGCTCCAACTCCTGCCTGTCCTCTCTCCCCAGAGAAACCCGCCTTGAAGTGTCAGCCTCTGCTGTTCTTCGCATTGCCAGCTGTGCCCAGTGTGACCTTGACTCAGTGTTCTACTGACACTTCCCACTGATAAGCAGAGTCAAGTGTACACATGACTCACATGCTTTGGAAGACTGCAGAGGAAAAGAAAATCAAACAACAAAAGAATCGAGAGACGGCAGGCTGCTTCAGTTCTGCTTGTTTTAGACAATGACTGGAGGCCGGAAAGATTGAACTTTTCCATCGTCGAGTTTGCAGAGGGTTCCAGCACAGCCGACCCCTGAGATTCCTCTTTCTTCAGTTTCTAAGATGGAAAAATGAAAGTCTGAATCTTACTAAGCATATCCAGAGCAACTGGGTAGAAAGAAATATAAGAGCACAATTTTAGATTCAAGCCTCAGAAGGAAAAAAATACTTCAGAGGGAGCCAACTACTTCAGAATTCCTTCAACAAATGTTCAGAAAGACTTGTTGGTGTGTCAGGGTATGTGGTTGTCTTCTACCTGAGAAACTAGTTCCAAGTTTTTCAGGAGACATTTTTTAAAATCAAACTGCCATTTAAAGGTAGAACTTCTTTAAAGGTGCACCTTCAAAGTAGGTCGCTTTCTATCTTCCTGGCATTTTGATCCCATAGTCCCGAAGGGCTTTCTCCACAGTCCCAGTGGATCTAACGTGCTCCCTTCATCAGCGTGGGATGTGAGTGTATCGCACCACAAATGTGTTTCTCACATGCAGATTAATCAGTTAGGACCCAAGAGAGCTCAAGTGATGTAGAAATTCCCTGTGGCAAACAGACAAAGCCTTTGCAGCAAGAGGAAAGTGGAGTTTCCTTTATTGCGATTACAAATTTAGGAATTTAGGAATTTACACCATCGGGCCAGACATAGATAAAGCATTGGCCCTGCACCCCAGTTGACAAAGGAGTTTTATAGGGTACAGAGATGTGTAAGTGACATCACACATGTAAGTTAACAAATCAGGTAGAACACAAGAAAGCTCAGAGCTTAAAATGGGTTCCAGAGAAATGTAGATAAGCCTCTGTTCTCATCTCCTCCCCTACCTTCCTTCTTGATCAAAGCTTGTAGAATTTACAGTCCAAATGGCCGGGCCAGTTAACAAAAGCAAGTTAAGTCACAAATGGCATTTGGTTTACAATGGTTTCTGGAAATACAGCTAACCCCCACCATAGACATAAACAAAAGAGTGACAGCAAGCTTTTCAGTCCTCTCTTGTCCTAAGCTTGTGTTCACAGACCCCAAAGAGTTGCTGTTTCTGTCTCCAGTAATATTCCTTCAGTAGTGTTTTTCTTTTTTTAAAAAAATTATTTATTCATTCATTTTCAAGCAGAGAGAGAGAGAGAGAGAGAGAGAGAGAGAGAGAGAGAGAGAGAGCGCACCAGGGCCACCACCTTGTGGGTCTGGCTTATGTGGGTCCTGGGGAATTGAACCCGGGGCCTTAGGCACTGGAGGCAAGTGCCTTAACCGCTGAGCCATCTCTCCAGCCCAAGTAGTGTTTTTCTTATATTAGGAATACCCCAATCTTCCACGATAGCAAGAACTCTCTTCAGAGTCAAGGACTGTGAACTCCTTAGAGCATCCTCACTAGTCAGGAAGAGGAGGAGAGAGCTTTCTGGAGCTCATTTTATGAGGACAATAATCCTACTCTTAACAGAACCACTTTCATGACTAATTGCTTCCTGAAGTCTCTACATCCGAACACCATCCCCCTGGGTGTCTGTTGTTTGAATATAATATTTTCTCTCATGTGAACACTTTGTCTTCAGGTTTCGGCAGTTTGGGGAGGCACACTTGGGGCAGTGGGCATAGCTGGTGGCGGTGGGACACTGGGGTGGACTTTGAGGGTTCCAGCCTGGCTCATCCTCCTATTTGCGGAGATGTAAGAAGTTACACCACTACTTCCCGGGGCACAGACAGCATGGAGCCCAGATTGCCCCACCCTCCCCTCCATAGCTTCAAGGTAAGAGACGAAATTATTTCTCCCTCTTTTAGGTTGCTTCTTTCAGGTATTGCATCACTTCAGCGAGAAAAGTAACTAATCCAGGATTTCAGTGTGTGCCTGGGGAGAGGACCACACACATCCAGTCTGCTTCACACTGCCTTTCGGAGCTTGGGAGATTTTCCTCAAGTTGGTCTTTCTCATAGCTATGATTTCCTCTATAAAGCTCTTCCTTTAACATAAGACAGGTCTCTCCTTTATTTCCCCATAGAGAAGTTCATAAAATATCATCGAAGTCTTGTGCAACGAGAAGGAATTGCAGTGCAAGTGAACATTGATGGGTGTGATGGGCTGGTACTAGTGATCTTAGGCCACTTGTGACAAGTCAGGGCGACTGGGACCCAAAGGTAACCAGGAGTGTCCTGAAACCTGTATTTTCAGGCAGGTTTCACATATCTCGTGACTGACCCCCTTCCCTTGAGTGGGAGTTGTCTCTTACTAAAGTTCAAACCTAATCCTGAAACTGATTGGTCAAACCAGCTGTCTCTGATTTACCTGGCCCAGGGGATATAGTTGCCTGGGACAGGAAGGTTTTTCTTTTTTTTTCCTCATGACTCACCAGCAGGGAGACTTCTGAATCTGCTGACCCAGGTAAGGCCTCCTCACCACAGCTTGAGCAGGCTGCGGTGAGGGGTTTTGGGGTTCTTTCCCTTGTGAAACTTGTTTTTCTGGTGATGGGAATCCTCTTATATCTTCTCTCTTTGCCTTGCTGGGCTGGCCAACACAGATTTGATAGGTATGTGGCTAAAACCTCACCCATGTGCTCTCTCCTCATTAGTGGCTTGAGATCTCTGTAACTTCTCATTTCTTTTTAAATAAATTGTCCCACTATACTTTATCCTCTGGTGGTCTATAATTTTAATTCTTTATTTTTTAGAACAAGAATCTGGGTACTCTTAAGTTTTAAGGTACATTAGAATCAACCCGGAACGCAAACCTTTTGGGGACCCCAGCTCTCCTGTTACAGAATCTTTTCTCTTTAGCCCTCATCTTAGTGCACATCTAAGGTGTGATGCCCTTGGAAAACCTGGCCTGAATGTATGACCTGTTGAACCATTCTAACACACTTCACACCTGTCACTGATTTCTTACTTTCTGTCCTGTTGGGAAAGATTTTTTTCCCTTTTACTAATTAAAATGCCATTTTCCCCCTCTAAACTGTATCTTCCATCATAGAATTTGAGCCTCCTCCTCAAAGAAAAAAACGTTGTGGCAGCTTTCAGATATCAAGGCCCTGCTTGGCTGTCAAGGTTTCCAAACACACGTGCATAAGATGACATTGGAGCCCGGAGCCCGTTGGCCACACTGCTACCTGCTATCGATTCAGCTAGTAACTGAACTCATTCATCTAGGCCACTTGGCTCTTGGCGTCGTGCTATCCACCTGGTTTTGACAAGGGAAAAGCATATTGTATGTAGAAGAGCCTCCCTATGTTCTGCCTCTTTTTGCCTGTATAAACTTGGCAACCATTTGTCTTTTTGTTTGTTTTTGGTTTTGAGATAGGGCCTTGTTCCAGGCTGACCTTGTATTCATTATGTAGTCACAGATGCCCTTCAAGTCATGGAAATCTTCCTACTTCTGCCTCCTGACCACTGGGACTAAAGACTTGAGCTACCATGCCCGACTTGCCATTCATCTTTTATGGTTTATATTATCTCTTCTAGAACACCAAAGAATTGAAATTATTCTGCCTTTTCTAATTGAATTGTTTAATTTAGTAATATGTGCTTTTGTGGCTAGATAGCTCACTTCTGCTTACCAACACAACCATTTGATTGTATAGATATGCCACAATTTTCTGTTTGCCTACTGAAGTCAAATTGGTTGCTTTTAGTGTTTAACAACTATGAATAAAGTTGCCAGCAACTTGTATGCACAGGCTTTGTGTGAACCTAAGTTCTCAACTCATTTATGTAAATTCAAAATGTAGTTGCTAGGTTGTAGGGTAAGAGTGTCTTTGGCTTATAGGAAGTTTTCAGATTATCTTTCAAGGTAGCTTTGCCATTTTGCATTGTCATCAATGACAAATGAGAATCCCTGCTGCTCCATAACCTGACTAGTGTTATCAATGCTCTCTCTCTCTCGTATGTGTGATGTGTAAAAATAGAGTACAGGTGTGCAGACTTGCATGTCCTGTGCACATGTGTGCAGAGGCCAGAGGAGCTTGTTGTTTCCTTGAGACAAAGTATTCCAGTGAACATGGAACCGCTGCTTGATCAGTCAGTCTGGCCGACCAAGGAGCCTCAGCAGTCCCCACTCTCTGTCCGCCTCAAACTGGCATTTGTGGCCATGCCCAGTTTTTTCCACGGGTGCCTAGGATCAAACTCAGGCCCTCACAGGCCCTCATGCTTCTCTAGCAAGCAGATTACGCACTGACTCATCTCCCCAGCCCTGCACTGTCTTTGTAGTAACGCTCCAGTACACTTTCTATAATTCTATAGGCTTGGCCACATCCATCAACATGCTTTCCTGTGTGGGCTATTCCGAGTTTTTCATTTTTCCACGCAAAATTTAGAATCAGGTTATTAATAGCAGAGGAATAATTTTCTCGGATTTTGAATGGGTAGTGTTGAATCTGTAAACATAGTTGGAAATAATTGGCCCTGCTTATGAACAGGGCAATATTTATTGGCCATTCATTTTGTGTCTGTTGAGAATCCTCTGTTCATTTCCCCGCCCGTTTTTTCAGGGGGTTGCTTAATGTTTTTTATTGCTAAGATTTTGACATTTTTGTATGTTCTATATATTAAGCATCTGTCAGAAACATAGCTGATGAATATTTTCTCTCATTCTATGGGTTGTTGAGTCTGTTAATGGTTTGTTTAACTATGCAATAGTTTTTTGTTTGTTTGTTTTGTTTTATGAGATTCTACAGTGAAGTGACTGTCAAATTCCCTGGGCTACAGGGGTCATATTCAGAAAGTTTTTTGCCTACTCCTGAATCTTGGAATGGTCTACTAGTTCCATTATGAATGAAGGACCTCTTATATTGAGGTCCTTCATTCATTTGAAGTTGAGTTTTTGCAGGGTGAGAGAAGACAATACAGATTTATTCTTCTACCTATGCTTATCCAATTTCTCTAGCAACATTTCTTGGAAATGCTGTCTTTTATCCAGTGAGCATCTTTGGCCTCTTTGTCAAAGCTCAGGTGACTATAATTACTAGAACTAAACCTGGACCTTTTATTGCATTCCATTGATTTATGTCTGTTTTGTGACAGTACCCTGTTGTTTGTATTACTATGGCTTTGAAATGCCACCAGTATTATTCTTCTTGCTTAGGGCATTTTGGCTTCCTGAGGCTTTTATGATTCCATATGACTTCTGAAACTACATTTTCCGTTTATGAGAAGAATAGTGCCAGAATTTTGATTGGAAATGCATTGAATCTGTATATTGTTTTTGTTTGGATGGCTATTTTCATGATATTAAGCCTTCTAATTGATGAGCATGTGAGGTTTTTCCATCTTCTCATGCCTT
Organism: Zapus hudsonius; assembly: GCA_004024765.1. Taxonomy (NCBI): domain Eukaryota; kingdom Metazoa; phylum Chordata; class Mammalia; order Rodentia; family Dipodidae; genus Zapus; species Zapus hudsonius. Next base: position 32,104 of record PVHP010012545.1, read on the forward strand.
CTTTAAATTCTTTTTTTCAGTGCTTTAATGTTTCATTGTAGAAGTCATTTACTACCTTGGTTAGGGCTATAGGAAGATATTTAATTTTTGTGGCTCTTGTAAATGCAACTGCTTCCTTGATTTATTTCTCTATGTTTCTGTCATTACTATACACAATGATACTGATTTTATATCCTTATATTTTTCAGCCACATTGGTGAAAGAGTTTATCAGCTGTTAAGAGAAGTCTTCTCAGTCACTTTCCATATATTGAACCATCCCTGCATCTCTGGGGGGGGGGGAACCTACTTGATATAGGTGGATGACACTTTTGATGAGTTCTTGAATTTCATTTCAAGGAAGACCCTATTGCTGAAAATACCGCAGGCTGTTATTGCAGAAACATTGATCAAGCTGGAACTGGGATTGGAGCTAGCTCCCTACTTGTTAGTTCTCATAATGCTGAAAAGTGCTGTGTGAACTATGGGGGATAATGGTCACCAACAACGTGAATAAGCAGTGAATCCCACTAGCTACAAAATCAAGCTTCCAGGCAAAATGAACACACCAGTGCGGCACTGGCACACAGTGAGAGTAATCAACTGCTCTCTGATTGGATATGAGGCTGGCTCTGTGGGAAGGAACTCTTACCTGGTGCTGAGAGGCAAGTCAGAAGCCTGTGGCCTGGAAGGTCATAGATCCAAGAGGGAAGCTTCACTGTTCTATGGCTAAAGGAGATGGCATGTCTCTCATCTTCTAAATGACTATGTTTATCCCCTTGCGTCCATGTTGTCTTACTCTTGCTTAGACAATCTGTTTCTTACAGAAGTCAGCAAATACCTAGGCGACCTGAACCATAAGTAGGACAGGACAGCCAGCCAACTGCCCAGTGTAAGACAAGCCATCTCTAGCACATCTACTAGATTCCAGAAAACATTATAGGAGACAGTGGATTAAGTATGAATGCTGCTTTCACTGCTGGCCTGAGAACCTCATCCAGAGAGATGGTATTAGACTCTTCACTTATCCAAGCAGAAAACCAGAGGCTTCCAAGAGCTCAACACTAAAAGACACTTATAATATGCCCTCGGAGCCACAGGAAACATTGTGGAAGAGGTGTGGAATGAATGCAAGAGCCCCAGGCTGGGAATGTATGCTCTGCAGCATTGCCCCGACCACAGAGACTGATTTGTGCATCCTTGACCCCACAGTGAATACTTGATAACCCCACTGACGAAGCCCTCAGTGAAACAGGGATGGGGGAGAGGGAACATGACAGTACAATCTGATGGGATTCTGACCTTATAATGAAGTCCTCAATTCGTATAAAAAAGCATATGCATTCCTGTCATTATTGCAGCACTATTTACAACATCCAAGAGATGGAAATAACCTAACTATCCATAAATAAGTGAATTGATAAGAACATATGGAACATTTATGCAATATATTCTACTCAGTCACAAAGAAGAATGAAATCCTGTCATTTGCAACAATATGCATGGAACTACAGATGACTGTAAAGTGAAATAAGCCAGACACAGTCAGGCCAATAGTGCATGATTCTTCTCATATGTCAAATCTAAAAATGTTGCTCTCATAAGCATTAAAAGGCTAAGAGGAGTAGACGGGAGAGAGAGGAGAGAGAGAGAGAGAGGAGAGAGGGAGAGGAAGAGGAGAGAAGAGAGAGAAGAGAGAGAGAAGGAGAGAGAGAGGAGGAGGAGGAAAATTTCATCAAGGGGTATGAAGCTAATTGAGTAGGAGAAATAAGTTCTATGTGCTATTGCATGCCTGGGTGGCTACAGACAACAACAGTGTATAGTTCAAGAGTGAAAATAGAGTATTTTGAAGGTTGTCACCATAAAGGAATGATGAACAGATGAACAAAAAACATAAAATTCTTCTTCTTTTTTTTTTTTTTTTGGTCTTTCGAGGTTGGGTCTCACTCTAGTCTGGGCTGACCTGGAATTCACTATGTAGTCTCAGGGTGGCCTTGAACTCATGGTGATCCTCCTACCTCTGCCTCCCAAGTGCTGGGATTAAAGGCATGCACCACCACACCCGGATTTAAACTTGTTTTTTTTAATATTTTATTTACTTATTTGAGAGAGAGAAAGAGGCAGTCAGAGAAAGAATGAGTGAGCTAGGTCCTCTAGTCATTGCAAATATACTCCAGACACATGCACCACTTTGTGCATCTGCTTTATGTGGGCACCGGGGAATTGAACTCAGGTCCTTCTGCTTTGCAGGCAAACGCCTTAACCACTAAGCCATCTCTCCAGCCCACATAAACTTTTTAAACCTGACTAAACAGTATGTGATGTATACATGTATTAAAGTCTTAATAATTCTGTATAAACATATATCATTTTTATATATCAGTTAAAATTTTAATTCAGATAAAAGAAGTGAGTTGCTTCCCTCTTAAAGAAGGAGTGGGCTCTTTGGGGCTCAATCAAGGCAAGAGAAGCAGGGGAGCTCATTTTGCATGTTAATTTCCACTAACCAAAAAGAGCACATTCCCCTGTAAGCAAACAAAGAAGAATGTCTTAGTCATTGTGGTGGGCCTGATAAAATGTAAAAGCATTATTCAGGAGCTAGGACTCAAATGTTCTCCTGAACGCTGACAAAATGATTTTTGTGGACTTAAAGACCAGGATCTTCATGGAGCAACTCTCTCTGACCGCGAGCAGTTGTTTTCTGCTGCACTCCGTACATGCCAGCCTTCAAGACCTGTGAGAGCTTGGGCCTGATGCCTCAGCTCGTATCATTTCCAAGACGGCCATGGGTATGTAGCTCCGGATTGTGCTGTGAGTTGTGAGAAGAAAGTATTAAAGTCACCGCAAAGTACCTGAAGGACACAGTGAATGTGCCAAATGATGTTCAGGTGGCGTTTGGGAGATACGAGATTCCAGTCCCTAGACTCAGATACCCACACGGGCGTAGAGAATGTGGAGCAGTCTTTGGAGCTTGGCTTTCCAGGAGACGCCACTTCTCTCTACTTCTGCTTTCTTTAAAAATGCTCAGGCATCTTCTCTCCTAGCCATGTGCAGCCATGGAGGGATGCGTGATTCTTGTAGGGTTGGGTCCTGACGACCTAAACAATCAAGGCAGTTCTCATCTCCTCAGATAGTGATTGGCTTAGGTACGGGTGATGTGATTCAGAGATAGCTAAAAACCTTTCTGGAAAAAAAAAAGGTTTTTATCCATAACCCCGTGGACTGATCCAGTTTGCCCACAGAGGAAGAAACCCAGCTGATTGAGGACAGGGAAAAGGGAAATTGGGGAATTGGGGACACCAACACATTATTTGCTCATTCAGTGTATCTAAATATGGATAATGAAGATATAATTTATAGAAAAACAAACATTTTCATTAAAAAAAGGATTTTGACCTTAAAATAAGACACTGCTGTGATGGATTTTTTTTTCTCCCAGAAGGTATGTTCAGCCTTAACCCCTGGAACCTGGGACTGTGACTTTATTTGGAAATGAGGCTGCAGATGTGATAGAGTTAGGATGAAGTCGTTCCATAGTGTGATTTCTGAAACCACTGTTATAGTTGTTATTGTAAGAAGAGGAAAACCAAAGAGGTAGATGCAGAAAGGCACAGATGCACAGATACACACGCACATTTGGAAAATTATTACAGAGAGATTATCATGTGCTGTCAATCACTGGAATCTTGGAATATGCAAAGAAGTGTACTTTTCTAGATCCGTGGAGCTTCCAGAACTGTGGAAGAATACATTTTGGTCACCTGGCCTATGTCACTTTGTCGATTACTGTCCCAGAAAATGCACAATACAGCCACAATGAAAATAAGTGGCCTTGGTCTCTTCCTTTGGATTATTATGTCTGAGTGAATCTCTTAAAATTCTGTAGCCTTGTTGCAGCTCTGAGGACCCAGCATGAGGACTGTGGGGCTGGCGGCTGACAGCTGTGACGTCATTAAATCTGCCCTTTGCTCTTACTGGGTCGATAATGTATACCTTCCCTTCTGTTGAAGTCATGCCCGCCTGATTTTTCTTTACCCGAACATAAAATTATTCTAAGCCATTCTTTACCTTGTTTCTTCATTTCTTGAGTAACTACCACAATATCTATAATACAGATTTTGTGATTTTTAAATTAGATACAGGATGAACCAGACTTTTTAATTTTTTTGTTACCACGCATAATAAACTTAATATGTTAAATTCAATAAATTCAGCTACTGTTTTTAAGTAAACATTCACTGAAGAAAGAATGAATGAGACCACTTTCATCCAGAAAGGAACGTGGATGTGGTCGGACAAGCAAAGCTGCAGGGACAGGTGGGCCCCTGGCTCTGAGTCAAAGCCAGGTTGTACACATGGCCAAGGCTCACAGATGGTAAGTTTTCTGTTTTACGTAGAGGGCTTTGAATTAAAGAATACCTTCGTGGATTTGCAGATAAGCAGAGGGGCAAGATAAGCTCTTGGAAGTGGGGCTCAGGGGCAGCCTTACAAAGCTTCCCCTCTTGCAGGAGGATTAGCAGCAGAAGTGGGAGCTCTACTAGGTGTCAGAGTTAAACAAAAGGGCTTTACTTTTTGCCTGAGGGAGAGCAATCGACTATTCCTCCAAAAGCCCTTGTTTGAAATTATAGTCTTGGAACACTGGATTCAATTAACTAGCAGTTTAGGGACCTTGGGGATTCTAACTTGCCGTGCGTGCGCCTCATTTTCCTTTACAAATCACCTCCTGCTTTCTTGCTCTTTCTGCCGCCTACAGAGAAGCCTCCTTGAGCCTGGGTCAGACCGGCTTCCTTTAAAGTGAGGAATAAAAGGCAGGCTTTGCCCTCCAAACCAGTTTTGCTGTCAACTTGGCCTGCAGCCAAGCTCTTGAGAAAGTGTAAAAAAGCATATGAAAGTAGAAGGATGGAGAAACATGATATTTCTATCTCTGTGGACATATTGGCATGTGTGTACGTATATGTGCACGGTGTATCTGCATCCGCAGCAGCTGGGCTGACCTGTTCAACTCACTTTCCCAAACACTTAAAAACGGACTCTCTGTCTCTGTTTGTAAACTGTGCCGTGAAAGATGAATTACACATTGTTGCCTTCAGGAGCTCAGTCTTGTGGGGGGAAAGGCCATAAGCTGAAAAGTACTTCAGCATCGGCAGGTGCTACACAACAATGAAAGCAGTGAAGTCCCTTAACAAAGGGAAAGGACAGTGGCCGGTGGCCGGGATGTCAGCATCAGCAAAGCTTCCGAGAAAGGCAGCGCTTTGTCAGCTGCCCTCGCAGTGTGAGCAGAAGCTTGTCGCTGCAGATCTACCTCCACAGGCTCCAGGAGAGCAAGTGTCCCCAGGAGAAATTGACATGTGCTAACCTTGACCTTCACTTCTACCTAGATCTTCTTGTCCTTGGAGGCATGCAATTTGGTCTCTTATTCATTTATTTATTTTGGATTGTAGAGGTAGGGTCTAGCTCAAACCCAGGCTGGCCTGGAATTCCCTATCTACTCTCAGGCTGGCCTCAAACTCGGTCTCTCATTTGATGCATATAATAAAATTATTGTTTTGAATTTAATATTGGAAAGAAATCTTTGCTAATTATAAACACTTTTCCATCTTTAATAGAGCAGCTTGCGACCCTCGAGAAACAGTGTTAAGAAGGATGGGAAACCAGACCTGGGCTAGAAAGTGGGCCAAGTTGATCACTTTGCCCCCGAAAGGGAGAACGAGCCAAGAGTGGCTCAGGCAGTGCCGGCAGCAGAGCTGGGCAAAGGCCCATCTGGCATTGCTGTGCTGAGGAAAGGTGGAAATGAGCCAAGTGCCAGCCTACAGACATGCTTTGTTGTGCATAAAAAATCTTTACCGTCTTTTCTCTGAAATGTTGAGTTGTTGAGTTACTGATATGCTTAGAGAAATATTTATTTCTTGATTTCCTATTTTAGGTATTATCTCCATATATAACGAGCAAAAGATTTTCTTTCATTCTATATGCTGAACCTTCACCTGATTAACTGTATCCTTTTGCTATGTACACCTGCCAGCAGTGGATGAGGATTCCTTTTCCTTAATTCTCCCCAACATCTATTGCTGTTAGCCTTTTAAATGGTTTCCATTCTGCATGGAGTAAGGTGGAATTTCAGATGTTTTGATTTGCATTTTCCTGATGATTAAGAAAGAAGACCATTTGGGCTGGAGAGATGGCTCAGTGGTCAGGGTGCTCCCTGCAAAGCCTAACAAACTGAGCTCGAATTCCCAATACTCACATAAAGCCAGATGCACAAGAGGCACATACATCTGGAGTCCCTTTGCAGTGGCTGCAGTCCCTGGCGCTCGCTCTCTCTCTCTCTTTCTCTCTCTCTCTCTCTCTCTGCTTGCAAATAAATAAGCAAAAATATTTTACAAAAAAGAAAGATTCACTTTTTAAAGTATTAGTCATTTATATTTCTTCCTTTGTAAATTCCCTATTCATTTTACTGCACCATTTTTTGAGTGGATTGTTTGAAATTGTTTTGTTTTTGTTTTTTCAAGGTAGGGTCTTGCTCTAGCCCAGGCTGACCTGAAATTTACTATGTAGTCTCAGGCTGGCCTCGAACTCATGATGATCCTCCTATTATTGCAAAATGAGTGTGAGCTCACTGCCCCCTCCCCTATATTCATTGTTACATTCTGCAGACATTTGTTGGCCTCAGATGGCCAGTATAGCATGAGGTGAGAAAATACCAGAGCTTTGAAGTTCTGTGAGACAAAAGAAGTAACTGCTTTAACTGTGATAAGGAAGTTAGGAAAAGTTGAGGCTGGAGAATACCTGGGGAGGATTATCTGAACTTCTCCGGAACCCATTGTAAATGTGTGAGTTGCGAGGTGCTTGTAATTTACATGCCTGATGTCATGTACACATCTCTGTATCCTACTCTAAAATCTCTTTGTAACCCGGGTTCGGGGCCAAGACTTCTCTAAGCTTGGACCCCAGGGCCCGAACGTAAATAAACTCCCCTCTCCTCTTGCTGCAAAGGCTTTGTTTTGTCTGTCACTGGGTATTTCTACAAGACTCCTACCTCTGCCTCCCAAGTGCTGGAATTAAAGGTGTGCATCACCACACCCAACCTTTGTTTGATTTTTGATTAATTTTTAGAGTTCTTTGCAGGGTTTAGATATTAGACCTCTGTTTGTGGTTAGCTGGTAAAAATTTTCTCCCAATCTGATGGTGGTCTGTTGTCTCAGTATATTGTATGTTTGTCATTGCAGAAAATTTTTAACTTGTGGTAATTCCATTTGTTGAGTGTTGAATATCCTGGGCTACTGGGATTAAGTTCAGGAAGTTTTCCCCACTACTATATCATGGAGAGCTCCTGCTATTTTTCTACCAGGTTTGTAAAAGTTTCAGGTCTTATATTGAGGTACTTAATTTACTTGGAGTTGATTTTTGTGCATGATGAGAAGACTGGGTCTAGTTTCATTTTTTTACATGTATTTATCCAGTTTGTTCAGCACCATTTGTTGAAGATGCTATTTATTCCAGTGTACATTGTTCACACCTCTGTCAAAGATCAAGTAGCTTTATTTATCTGAATTAATAATAGCTGGGTCTTCAATTCTGTTCCATTGGTCTGTCTGCTTTTATGCCCATACCATGCTTTTTTGTTATTATGGATTCAGAGTATGGCTTTATTAGAGCAAAAATGAGCATGGGCTTACTGTCTTCCCCCTTATTCATTGCTATAGTCTGTAGGCCACAGATGGCCAGTCACATAGCATGAGAAACTACCAGAGCTTTGAAACAGAAGTGTTTGCTTTAACTGTGATAGGGAAGTTAGGAAAAGGATGAGACCAGAATGAATACCTGGGGAGGATTATCTGAGCCTCTCCAGAACCCATTGTAAAGTGAAAGTTGCTCGATGTAGGCATCTGCTTCCTTGTGCTTGTTAATTTACCTGTGCAATCTCACACTTCTCTGTACCCTACTATAAACCCCTTTGTAACTGGGCTCAGGGCCAATGCTTCATCTATTCTTGGCTAGTCTGTGTAAATTCCTAAATTCATAATAATAATAATGCAACTCCACTCTCCTCTTGCTGTTAAGGCTTTGTCTGTCATGGGGAATTTCTACACAGTTTTAAATCAAGTATGCTAATACCTCCCAAAGTGTTTCTTTTGTTTATTTGAGACTTCTCTCTCTTTTTTTTAAGCAGAGAGAGATAGAAGAGAGACAGAGAAAATGGGCATACCAAGGACTCTAGCTGCTACAAACGGACTCCAGATGCATGTGCCACTTATTTTCTGATCCACCCTGTTAACTTGTGTCTTTTTATGGAAGAATGAAGCCAATTACAATTGACCATTATAACTTTGAGGTTTAATGTAATCCCTGTCATGGTGTAGGGTTTATGGGGATTGATGTACTTACTGTACATTGTTATGACCACTCTAATTTTGGCGACCAGGTTCATTTTCTAGTGGGCTCTTGAGATGGTTGCTCTATTCTTCTGTGTGGAATATTTCCTGGAGTATTCTCTGTAGGTTTTATTCATATAGTCATAGACCTGGCTTTTATCATAGAACATTTTCTTTCTCCAATTCTTATGGGAGTATCACTTGGTACAGTAGCTTGGGTTGGAAGCCATGGTTTTTTAGACTGTGAAGTATTCCATTCCAAGTCCTTCTGGCTTTTATGGTTGCCACTGAAAAATCTGAGGTAACTCTGATGGGATTGCTTTTGAATGTGATGAGTTGTTGCTTTCTTGCTGATTTCAGCACTCTCTGTTTGTTTCAGTGTTTACAGTTTTAATTATGATGTGTTTTCAAGTTTCCTCTTTGGTCCAGTCTGTTTGGTATTCTGTGAGCTTCCTGTATATGGATGGGCCTCTCTTTTGCAAAACGGAGGCCATTTTCTTCAATTTCTTTCTTGAATATGTTCTCTATGCCTTTGTCCTGGATTCCTTCCCTATCTGGAATCCCCAAGACCAGGACTTTTGGTCATTTTAGGGTGTCCCACAGCTCCCTCATAGTTTGTTAGCATGATTTTTTGTATTTATCAAAGTTTCTATAATCCCAATCTATTTCATCTGTCTTATCTTCCAGGTCTGAGGTTCTATCTTCCCGAGTATTGACTCTGGTATTGAGGAATTCTAGAGAGGTCTTTACTAGCTCTTTTTGGTTTTTATTTTCTGTTGTGTTTTTTTTTTTTTTTAAGTCCATCTCTTTGTTGAGTTCCAATTTCAGGTAAAGGGTTGATTTCTTTTTTTTTTTAATTATTAAGATATTTTTTTTTCTTAAATATATATTTATTGTCAATAATGAGTTACATTATTCAGTGGGAAAACAATGAGTTGTTATCTCCAATTCCCCAATGCCCCCCTCCCCATCCCCAATCAGCTGGATATCCTCCTCCGTGGGCCGTCTGGATCAGTCCTTGTGGCAGGGGACCCTGGATAGCCTAGTACTCAGCCCGGTCCTCCTGACCCAAGTGTGTTGATACTGAAGGGTGCCATGCTTCTGGATTGTCTCCCCCATCACGGCTCTTACAATCTTTCTGCCCCCTCTTCCGCATAGGTCCCTGAGTCGTGGTGGAGGAGTATTAAGGCTGCTTTAAGGTTGTGAGTTTTGGGGTCTTTGTGTCGAAGATCCTTGGTTTCTGTCTCACTGGCTTATCCTGTGTAGATTGAATGTCTGTGGCTGTGGGTCCCTCGTTCCTCCCATCCTTCTCTGCGGGATTACATATGGATCATCCACGGTATGACTGTGGTGGCTCCTCTCTTGCCAGAATCTCAGGTATAGGCCTATGGTCAGTTGGTAGGGTTAGATGGGCCCCAGCTCTCTCGCTGCATCCTGAAAAATACAAGCACAATTTCCATCGGAGAGTGAGATCAGTGTAGGTTAACAAATATACACATTTCTGGTTTACCTAGAGTCTATTTCTAGTAGCCTCCCCGTCAATCGCTCCCTTAGTGCATCTTGTCTTGGGATCCCAAGAGTACGGGATCTGGTGACCATTGCCCTGAATCCCAAGTTCCAGACGAGGGGTCCCCCTCACTAAGTGGAAAATTGGCCGAATTTGAAAGCTATTGATTCTCTCCCCCAGGCCCAAGCTCCTCTGTTGCACAAGTGCTCCTTTCTTTGTTTGCTATTCTCTCCCAGTAGGGGGTGTGGTCAGCCTACTCATGGCCGCAGATTGTTTTTCGTGTCAGTGGTCTCTGTTTACTCCAGCTGTTGTTGATCATTTTCCCCTGGCAGCCTGTGCAGTGCCTTCTAGCACAACACTAACTGCCTTCTGAGGGCTCGATACCATTCCGGACGTTGCAGGGTCTCTCGATGCTGGTCGATGGCATTCTGTGGTTTCTTCAGCAACAGGGTTTTGCCTCAGGCCTAGGGAGGGCACCCAAGAGCTTTGACAGAATTCGGTCATGTTGTTGGAATTTCATGAGTCACTTTGGTCAACAGCTCAGTGAGGGAAGGAACCAGTGGATGGAACCAGGGGTTGTCCGGCTGCTCTAATTATTCACAGGCTTAGACTCTCTCCCCTACCATTCATGGCCCCTCTTAAAAGATGACGCTCACTACTTACTCAATAGATTACAATATGATCTTGAGGATTTGTTTTGAAACCTAATATGGTTTATGCTCAAGTTTAAGCCATTCCCCTCTTCCCATCCCTTACCCTTTATTCATAATCTCTCACTTCTTAGTATTAGTCTGCATAAAGAACATGGTTATCTTGGTTAAGGACCACATATGAGGGAGAATATGCCGCGTTCGATTCTCTGTTCTTTTGAGTGTTCGCTTAGTAAGATCTGCTCGAAGTCAGACCATTTTTTCCTAAATTTCGATATATCATTTTTCCTTTCAGCTGAGTAAAATTCCATTGTGTAAATATACACAGTTTCTCTGTCCATTCCTCCATGGATGGGCATTTGGGTTGATTCCAGTTCTTGGCTATTATGAACTGAGCTGCTATAAATATAGTTGTACAAAATTTTCTGCATCGAGATGTGGCATCCTGCGGGTAGATGCCTAGTAGAGGGATAGCTGGGTCCATTGGTAGTTCTATGTCCATTCTGTCTAGAAGTCTCCACACTGCTTTCCATAGCGGTTGAACAAGTTTGCAATCCCACCAGC
>PVHP010012546.1:0-42677 GCA_004024765.1 Zapus hudsonius
GGCGTCCCTCATCCTACCATCACCAGGCATCTGCATCTCTCACTGAACTCCCTCGAGCAGATCTCCACACTAAAGTCTGATTATTTTTCTCAGCAGTGAAAGCGAGAGCTCTCTGAGGGTATGACCTCAGCAGAGGAGAATTCAGAAGTTGCTATAGGCTGAGGTTAGTGGAAATGAGGCATCCTCTTCCTGAGGAAATAGTAGCAGTGTCCTTTCTTCCTTCTCCCCTTTTCTACCCACTCCCTTCTTCCTGAGTTAGGCTAGACAGAACTCAGAGAAGCTCAGTGGTATGGAATGATCTCAGATAAAGTAGGGGAGGAGGAGAGATAAGATGGCCCCAGGACTGTCCGGCAACTCTTGTCATTCCCAGCTGAGATTCCTTCCAGGCCTTCTTTCTATCGAAGCATTGCACACTATCTGTACTCACTCCTCGTGGGTGTTTTCTGGTGCTTTTGTCAGCCTAGGCAGGGTGTAGCGAAGACAATAATGCCACAGCAATTCCAAATTATTTTCCTGACCTCTGGATTCAACAAGGACACAGAAAAGTCACAGAGATTTCAGAATAAGCCAAAACTGGTATATAATGTTGACCTTTTATAGTTTATCATACATGACCTTGTTCACTTCATTCATGGTTTTGTGCCTTAGTTTCTTATCAAATGAGGCCATGTAAGAGTTGAGTTCACTGGACTTAGTGGGTGTTTTACACAATGTTTCATTTCTTTTTGAGCCAGGCAGCTAAGTCTCCAAATGGAAGGTTAGAAAGAAAATTTGAATATTGTCTCAATAGTAAAGCACTTAAATGTAGTTTCCTTCAAATGTCTAGTGATTCATATGTGATCTGTTTTATATGGTTGGGACTATCCAGAATGCTCTGTTTATAGGAGATTTACCAAGACCCTGAGAACCCACTTTCTCTTAGCTCTCCAAGTTCATATCAGAGCAGTCTCCTCTGGGGCCTGCAGGAAACTCTGAGAATGAGAAGGAAGGTCTACTCTTAAGAACTCACCTTTCTTCTCTACAGGTCATCCAGATGTTGAACAGCCCTGTAAATCCAGCGTTCGCACCTGGAGCCCAAATTCTGCTGTCAACCCACACACAGTCCCTCCAGCCTGCCCTGAACCACAAGGCTGCTACCTCGAGCTGGAATTTCGCTACCCCCTGGTCCCTGAATCTCTCACAGTCTGGGTGACTTTTGTCTCCACTGACTGGGACTCCAGTGGTGCTGTCAATGACATCAAACTGTTGACTGTCAGTGGAAAGAACATCTCCCTTGGTCCTCAGAATGTCTTCTGTGATGTCCCTCTGACCATCAGACTGCTAGATGTGGGTGAAGTCGTGTATGGCATTCAGATCTACACTCTGGATGAACACCTGGAGATCGATGCAGCCATGCTGACCTCCGTTGCAGACAGCCCACTTTGCCTGGACTGTAAGCCTTTAAAATATAAAGTGGTCCGGGACCCTCCTCTCCATGCAGACGTGGCCTCCCTTCTACACCTCAACAGAAGATTCATGGACACGTAAGTGCACCCTCCTGTTAGAGAGCTGATCAAGTGGGTGGCCTGCCGATGCACATAAGGAAAGCCAAAATGACCTGGATTTGAAGGAAAAGGTTCATCTCAATCGACTTATTTCTAGGGATTGAATCCCAATGCTGAGTGTAGAATCATGTTAACAAATTATGATGGGAAGAACTTGGGTTTGAGACACCTCTAATATATGACTCTCACTTCACTTATCTCTTTGAAACTTGATCTTACCAATAGTAAATGAAGGAGGCTGGATGGCGAATAGCAATGAAAAGTCACTTATTAATAATTGCATGAGAAGAACTGAAGTTTACTAAAGATTCCTCTTGTATAAAACTTAAGCCAAATCAAACATTCTCATTGCTTCTCCAGTGGATAAATAGGAGTGGAGCTACAGCTGTTTGTGTGGGAATTGGGTACACTCCTAGGTACCAGCATGAATTGGTTTTCTTGATGGTGAACACCTCTAGCCATTGTCTGTGTTTTTGTGCTATTTCCTGGGTAGAAAAGAAGTCCATACCTCTTTTTTTTTGACCATTGAATCTTATAGCTCTCTGGCTCCATGAGTTCTGTCAGAGGAATTTTTCTTCTTTTATGTGAGGTAGTCATCTTATAGATTTACTTCTCAAGCCAGTTTCCTATCAGTTCTCACATATCTTCAGGATATGTTTTATGATATATATATTTAAGATTACAGAGTTAGAAAGTGATGAGATCAAAACTGGAATTTTACCCAGTTCCTAAGCCAGTGAACTGAATTTGTGTTTAATCAACGATGTCATTCCAATATCTATTTCAGTTTTGAAAAATGACAGTGTAAACTGCCTGATTTGAGTACAAAGAGTCTGTCCAGTCACAGGCTCAGGAATGGCTCAATTAGTAAGATGCTTGTGGTACAATATTGAGGACATGAATTTAGCTTCCACATATTTTCATCATAGAGAGTTGATATCAATGTTCAAAGAGATTGGCCCATTGATCTGACTGGGAAGAGACCCCAAGCCTCCCCTCCGGAGCTACTGTTCTTTCCCTTAGAGCAACCCCCAAAATGATGCTGCTTACACACAGTAGGTGATCAGGGAAAGTTTGGTGAATGACTATATAGATTCTCTGCTTTTTCTGGCATGTGTATGTATGTAGAGTGTGAAGGCTTATATGTATGCATGTTCCTCTGGGTGTGGGCACATATGTTTGTAGGTGTGTGTATGCAGACATGTGGAAGCTAAATTCAGGTCCTCAATATTGTACCACAAGCTTCTTAATAATTGAGCCATTCGTGAGCCTGTGACTGGATAGACTCTTTGTACTCAAATCAGGTTGAGAAGTATGGAGTGGTGGAAGTTAAAGACAAGTAAAAGCACCCTAAAGTCTAGTCTCAGCCAAAACACTGGCTTATTCTGTAATCTTAGGTGAGTCGTTTATTCTCTCTGGTCTTCAAACGTCTCAACCCTCCAAGGAGGATGTTGCATTTAAGAAGAGATTCTTAAACTAAATTGTCCACTGCACAAACTTCAAACAATTTGCCTGGCTCTCCCCCGCCATCCCCTTAAACTGCCCCCCTTCCAGTTATCAATTTAGTATTAACTACTTTCTCATAAAGTAATTACAATGTGCAATTAAGCTTCAGACCCACTTCACTAAAGCAGGTTCTTTTTATATATTTATCTTATTCTTATTGAAATCTTTAATCTATGGTCATACAAGTGATTTAAAGCAGGTTCTTAAAGCATGGCTCCAGATTAGCTGTAGTGACTTTACTTGGGAACGTAGAAAGGCCAGATTCTCAGGCCCTGGCCAGCCTACTGAATCAGAAACCCCATGTGCAGGGCCTCTCCAGGTGATTCTGATTCTGGTTAAAGTTTAATAGTCCCTCCTCTCAGGAATCACTAAGGCCCAGGAATCTCCACATTCTCTTTCACCCTCACAACTCCTCATTCACTTTCTTGCTGTGAATGGAGAAGTTCTGTATAGGATTTTGCACTGGGAACTGGACAATGTGAAGATGGCTTGGGAGAATTTTTTTTTTTTTTTTGGTTTGTTTAGATAGGGTCTTGCTCTAGCTCAGGCTGACCTGGAATTCACTATGTAGTCTTTAACTGGCCTCAAACTCACAGTGAGCCTCCTATCTTTGCCTGCTGAGTTTGCAGATTAAAGGCATGTGCCACCATGCCCAGAGTCGTGGAAGAAATTCTAAGTAGGGGTCTACAGTGGTAACTGAACAGTGTGAGGATGGCTCAAACTGGCTTTCCTCCTAAAAGCACTCACCCTGAATACTGGGGACCTGATCTTCTTAGTTAAAAGTAGAAACTCCAGTGCTACTTCACTTCCCAAATGGTCACCATTCAGGACCCACTGGGTCATATGATCTAATCTTATTGCTCCCTAGGGCCCAGTATGTGGCAGGTACCAGCAACAGACTGTAGCACTTGGCCTACCTCTTTGTTGCTCTTGACTTCTGAGGAAGTTATTGGAGGCCTGGGCTGAGCTGGGCTGGTCCTCCTCACCTGAACTTCCTCTAAATCAGTGGGAATGAAAAGGGAAATACATCATTTAAAGGCAACCTGCCATTTCAACTTCTTTATCCCTTGGCAACTTGAGAACTGAACCCCACCACAAGCAGCTGTCTGTTTGTGTGCAAATGTGTATGTGCTGGTGTGTTTTTGCTGCTTTTACATTTTTCCCATATCAAATAAATTGGCTTCCATACAAGTTCTATATAAAGACTGTTTTGGAGGAAATGGAGAGAGAAAAACATGCTTTTTTCTTCTTTTCTGACTCAACCCATTACATGATTCCCTTTGACCTTTGTCTTCATTTTTTTTCTCCCAACAAAAATATTTATTCTTTCTGTTATCTGTACTAGAGATAGTTTTCTAAGGTATGACAGTGATGAAGAGAGATCCTTCTGTGCTTCATGGAAGTTTCCAGTAGACTGATGACTTTTGGCCAGGACAAGGAAGAAATGTGGAATGTCTCTATTTAACTTAAGCCAAAACCTTTCCATTGAAAGAGAATTGGCTCTATCAAAATTACAAGGGACCAGCACCAACTTTGCAACTAGCTTGCCATGTGACAAGACACATTCCCTCACCAAATTAGGCCTCGGTTTCCATATCTGTAAAATGAAAGACCAATGGCTTAAATTCTTCTTTGTGGATAGATATAGAGAAGGTAGCTTAAGACACAATTGAGTTGGACAATGTTTTGTACCAAAAATGATCTAAAAGGAATTGGCTAGAATAATTAGTTTCCAATGGGCTCTCGCTGAATACCTCCTGAACTATGCATGATACCAGTAGTAATGACGGGCACTTGGTGTCTACACTGCCTTCAGTGCCTAAGAAGCACTTATCAAATAAGTAAGAGTGTCGAAGCTCAGAATAAGATTCTCCAAGCCCATATAACTGGTAGCCGTGCAGCTTGGTTTAGTTCTGCAATCCAATTCCAAGCTCCAATCAACTTTTCATACTCTGGTGATCTGAAAGTAGCATTGTAGAACTTGAGAAATGTAGACATCATGTCTACATTTCTGTGTACATGAGGCAGAAGAAAGAATCAGAAGTCAGAAGCTGCCCACACACTAGAATAACTCCTGAGACCTACCCTTGGACTCCAGGAGCACAAACCACACAGCCAGCTCTTTATGCTTCCAGCCGGGAATAGTTCTCAACTTTGTTCTCAAACACTGTCTCCTTGCTTGGCATACAATCATTAGATGGCCCCAAACAGTGAAGGTTCTGGGAAAAAATGAGAGAGAGAGAAAGAGAGAGAGAGAGAATGCAAAGTATTAAATAAAACAAGGAACAGTGACTAGCCATTAACTTCCATTCATCTCTTCATCTCTGTTTCATCCATCCATAAATCCATTCAGCAAATGCTCCCTGGCTGTCTGTTAGGTGCCATGCATTGTGTGAGGGAATGGTGGTGCTATGGTGCCAATCTCTGCAGGCACTCACTTTCCATGGGAATGAGTGTCACTGCTGTAAACTATGTACTGATGATGACAAAATCAGAGACTCCTGCCTCAGCCTGGGGAAAATTTAAACCTAATCTTAAAACTCCATCATAAACTTTTCAAGGACTGGATTCTTCTACCTTTTTTATATGATTACACATTCCAAGCACATAGAACGATTTTAGGCACGAAGTAGTCAATCAATATGTAATTGTTAATGGATCTGGAACTGAGGAAAGGAAGGAATTTAGCCTTCCAAGAGAAATGGGGAGGCTAAAGTTTACTAAGTGTGTGTCAAGCACCTACTAAGGGTTTCCTGTGGATAATCTCACTTAACTATCACAATAATCTGATGTAGTAGGTAGTATTTCCAGATTACAGATGACCACATGAACCTGAGAAAGGGTGTGAATGAATGATAGTCCTTCCACAGCTATCAAATGACAGAACTGGGGTTTAATGCAAGCAAATCTGTCCACTTCAAACATCCTGCTCTTAGCACTTCCTTCTCCACGTAACCGAGTATGCTTCCTTTGCACACTTTGTTAGTGCCTTGCCTCTCTTAGGCTCTTCAATTTAAAACTAGAAACATTCACACAAGTCTTCTTCTCTCCCAGCAGGCTTATGTGAGTGTCTAAGAATATTAATCGATTCATTTTCTCACGGTCAGACTGATAAACTTGCAGCTTAATCTCTATTTTCCCTCACATCCTTGGTATTCTCAATGGAATACTTGGGTACAGGAATGTACCTAAGAAAAGGGTCTATCCATATCGTATGGATGGGCATTCCAGTGACTGTAAGTCCAAATTCTCCAAGGCAGATCCAAATGTCTTCCTCTGGATTCTGAATCTCAGAGCACACATTAATCAAATATTTCAGTTCACACTTCAGTTTATTTTCTTAGCAAATATTTGATGATTCCCACTTGAACTCAACTATTTTCAATCCTGTAGGGATACAGTAATGAATAGAGCAGGAGGGAAAAAAAGAGTCCTTGATTTCACTGCTTTTTACATTTAGGAAAGATGAAAAAGAAATAAATACTCATATGACTGGGTAGAACTGATATGAGATACCACATTAAGCCTTAAAGATTTGGAGAGTTTAGACAAAACCAGGGTCAGCTTAAGACACAGGAGGCTCCAGTAGGCTGTTTCTATGCTTAATCGCCAATTCTTAATTTTTTTTTTGAAGCTTTATTTATCTTTGTGGCTCTTTCTGCTTATCAATTATTATTCATCCTTTGTTCTTATATGTTCAGTTGTTCATTCATCAAACAAATAGCATCAAAATCCAATAGCATCATATTGAATCACACATGCTTCATGTAACAAATAACTTTGTCTAACTTATCCATGTACTGTGTTAGGACTAGGCACATGACTCTGGTTATTTCAGACTTTAATCCCTGAATCCATTTGCACAGTCTAAAGAGAACACTGGCAGAAATCAGCCTGGGAGGAGCACAAGAAAGCCACGTTGAAGCACAGGCATGGTACAGCCTGCTTTGAGAGAATTGGAGGTTTCTGATGTATAAGTGATATCCAAATAGACCAGAAGCATGTGCAATAATTGATCGCTGAAGCTTACAACCATGTAGGTGGTAGAAACCAATATATATTCAGTCTACATTAAGTGAAGAGATGTATTCATGGATGCATGGCTACAGCTCAGAGAAACGCGTGCTTCATCATACACTAAACGGAACACTGTGAAGTGGGAATGGAATTTTGGTTATCAGTCCAGTTCTTATGTCAATGTTTAATTGTCTTCAGTTAACATACAAAATGACGGGGTTCTGATAGCAGTTTCAAACTGTAGTACCATTAAACTTTGCTCATATTCACTCTTTTTACCCTTTCTTGTCTCCCTCTTCCCTGCTGTTGGACCCTGTCACTTCCCCATATATATCTCTCATTTGTGCCATATATGTAAATATTTAAATCTGGATTCCACAGGATTGAGAGCACTCTACAGTTTTCTTTTGACATTCCCCTCGCTTGCTCTGTTACCTTCTCACCCTTCACTTTAGTTTTACTTTCCCCAAATATAAGCCCCTTCCTATGTTCCTGTCATTTTACTCAACATGCATATGTATTCATATATATGTATATATGTGTGTATGTATATATATATGTATACATATAAGATAGAACATATATTTGTCTTTCTGAGTCTGACTTATTTTATTTAACCTAATGATTTCATATTTCATCCATTTCCCTGCAGGTGACATCATTCTGTTATAGTTTTTAACTACCATATAGTATTCTATAAAACAAATCTAGGTTATTCAGACAGATCCTCTATAGATAGCACTTAAGTTATCACACACATTGTATTATAAACATAAGTTATTTATTTTTATATGTTCTATTTTCCATTCAAGTCTTACAGTGAGAATTCTTATAGAAGCTTCTGTGTAAGAACTCACATGTAAGCACTTTCTAGGGTCAATATTGAGAAATGGAATTGCTGAGTCATAAGCTCACCAGACACATCTTATAGCCTTGTGCAAGGAGAAACTAGCTTTCACCCAATGAGCTGTTTGTAGCAAGACTTACAACTCCACATGGCCTCTGCTTACTCTAGTGCATTAAAAGTGGTTTGATGCCCATTTGATGGGTAGAACATGACTTCTCTATGATACCCTTTTTGATTCAACATCTTTTCACATATTTCCTGGGTAGTCACATCTCCTGTGCTGAGACTTGTCTATTCCTGTCTTTAAGATAGTTCTTACCTTTCTTCTCTTCACACCTCCACTTTTTGCATATCTGTTAAACTGGGATTTTAATCTCAGCCCTCATGAATGTCCATCAATGCTATTAGTATCCAGGTGAAAGAGGGAGTTAAGAAAGAATGAGTGTTCATGAAGAGGTTAGTCTGAGTCATCATTTAGGCATGGAAATATTTATCATACGCTTCATTAGTGTACTCCCTATGCTGGGAACCAGGCCATGTGCTGAAGATAAAATAGGTAACAAAAACCAATCTGGTTGCTGCCCTCAGTAGAGCCTAAATTTAGTCATGTTGATAACCACCCTCATATGTACTGATATTAATAGCAGCATCTACTGGTATGGTGTTCACGTCATTACTATTAATAATGACCAGGAAGCTAATGCCTCACAGATGCCAACAAGGTATGGAAAATCACATGCCTGAATTTACCAACAGAGCCCTTTTTGGTGGAGAAACTGAGACTCTGGGAGATAGTCATTCATTTCAGATCTCAAAGCTGAGAGGTACAAAGTCACATCTCACATCTGGCTGCCTCCTTACTCCCATCCCCAAAGGCTGCTCCAAAGGCAAAGCTACAAACCATAATAAGCCAAGCTATGATGGTTGGCAAAGGACACTGTAGTATCTTGATGGATGGAGAATCTGAGTGTCCAAACTAGTTTGTTGTTGTTGTTTCCAAAAGCAATAGAATATACACGGGAAAAGAATGAGAGCAAACATTTCCCCCTTGTTTTTCTGAAGAGATGCGGAGAGGGGCGTTAAGGAAGTGTACACAGTGTCAGAGCAAGAAGATTTGCAACAATGTGTTGCTGACATGAAGGATCTGAGCTAGAGCCCTTCCTGAGCAAAGCCTTCTCATCCACCTGCCCAGCTTGGCTTTGCCCACATCCAGAGATGCTGCCTGCCAAGGCTGAGCGGCAGCATCAGGAGGGAGAGCTGATTCTTCAGCCCCAAAATAAATACCACTGTTCTCAGCTCCGACCAGCATAGTGGGCACGGGCTGACTCTATTTCTGGAGATGGCATCATCCACCTGTGACTCCTACTCACCAAACTTCAGCCAAGTACATCTCAGAATGAAATATGGGTTCTGGGAATATGACGATAAGCAAAAGGGTTTCGCAGACTTAAAGAATCTCCAGGGTCAGCAGCAGCCATGGAAGTGCTGACTGGATTCAAGCCCCTTCACGATACTGTCAGCATGGCATTCCCATGTATATGCTAACAACACAGAATCACTCTCCTCAATGTCTGTGGTTGGTCCAATGCAGTACTAGATTTTAATAAATGTATCTTGACGGCTTCTCTTCTACTAGCATGGAAACTGAGAGCCCCAGAAGTTAAATGGTGGACCCAAGGCTCTATTGGTAAATTTGTTCACTTGTTTCCTCATTTAGTCATTCACTCATTTAACAAAAGGTGACTACAGCATGGCAAGCTTTGTGATGACACTATAATTAATTGTGAATCTCATCTGATAGGTAGATAATACTTAACACCACCACACAGAAATATAATTATAAACTGAGGCACATTATTAAGAGCAGTTGTAACAGAATAGAATCCCCCCTTAAATTAATAGGCCATATATAAAAGGAAAAAAACAGAGAAATAAGCAGGAGCTTAGTTATTAAGGAATTGAGGATTTTTGTTAAGGAGTTTGGACTTACTTTAAATTAAGAGGGATTGGATAAATCAGCTCTGTTGTTTCATAACATTACTGTGGTGCCCTGTGAAGGAAGGATAGAGATAGCATGACACAGTCTAGTTTGAGGTTGTTCTCAAGTCCAGCCTAGTAATTAGTTATCATTATTTTTGAAGAAATGTTAATGAGTATATTTTAAAGATAGAACCAGTAAAGCTCAGTGATGTGTCACATGCAGGAGACTTAGAAAAGAGTTGATTGATACTCTCACAGTTCAAGTTTGAGTGTCTGGAATGAGAAAAGTATCAATTTCTGAAATAGATGGAGGAATTGATCTTATCATTCAGTTAGGGAGCCAGGTAGGCTAAAGAGCTTACTCTTAGGTGCACCTTGTTGAGATGTCTAAGATTCTTAGATGAAGAGAAGATACTCAGGGCTGAGTGTCCATTAAATACACTGAACTGGACTTGCCCAAAACCAGAACTGATGCCTCAGAGCTCATTTCTGTCTATACTGTACTAAAATACTCCTGCAAAGTAATCCAATTTCATTCCATAACCACAAAAAATGGGCATTTCATACACCATCTCCTTTCTTTTTTTTACTGTCCATAATGAGTTACATTGTTTAGTGGGCCAACAATGAGTTGTTGTCCCCAATTCCCTGTTGCCCCCCCTCCCCATCCCCAGTCAGCTGGATATCCTCCTCCGTGGGCCGTCTGGATCAGTTTTTATTGTAGGGGACCATGGATATCCTAGTATTCAGCCGGGTTCTCCTGACCCAAGTGTGTTGTTACTGAGGGATGCCATGCCTCTGATATTCTCCCCCACCATCTCCTTTCTTTTAGCGAGCCATTAATGACAGAATAATCTGCTGATAACAGACCAGCCACATCCTGTGGAGAATATACCTTTGAAATTAAATGAGCAAACAAAGAGGTAAATTAAAAAGATGATCTAAAGTTAGTCTGTGTGGAATATTGTGTACTAAATGTAAACCCTTCTTAATTTAGTATGATTTTTAAAAGACATTGAGAAGGCTTTCCAAATTCATATTGATGGAATTGTCCAAATTGTATTAAACTTTGTTCTGTATGATGATAGCCTAGTGACCCCAAATTATAGATGTTTTCCCATTTTTAGAAGATATCACAAGAAAGTGTGTCCTAGCTTTTACATACTCCATGTAAAGAATGATGAGTTTGATGACTACAAATTAGAATATAATACAATATATGTGAATAATGCCATTCACATTGATTAGCTATACATCAGGCATTGTGCTGAACACTTTAAACATTCTATCTCATTTACTCCTTTCAAAATGTCTTTTGAGTTTTTATTTTCAGTGAACTTAAAAGTGGGGAAAAAACCAGATACCTAAAGACTACAAATATCTTCTTAGATAGGCATAGCTTAATACGCCTATAATCTCAGCACTTGGGATGTGGAGGCAAGAAGATCTAGGTTCAAGGTCATTCTGGGCTATATGAGGTCCTATCTCAACCACTCCCTCAAAATGAGTCAAATACTTTTTAATAGCATTATAGGTTTGAGAGAAAATTAATATTATTACCTTAGGGAAGAGGGTGATGGGTCTTACCACAGAGCAAAAGTGTCTATCCCTATTACCAGAGGATGATGGGGAGTAATACAGTATACAGTACCTATAGATTTCTACAGATCAGTAGCCTCTCATCCTGTGAGGAGCAGTCTAAAGAGGAAAAGAGAAGCCTGTTGGTTTACAGAGAATGTGGGCTTCAATACTACTATGAGATCCTCTTCTGTGGACACTCATGGGACCTGCTGGTGTCTATTGCGAATACCCTACAGGTCCCATGAATTATCAGAATGCTTGATTCAGTCTTTTTCTGCCATTAATATGTCCCAGAACTGATTTTCCTAAAGCAGCCATTTTTGAAAACAAGGAGAGTAAAATCAGCTGGCAATGGGTGTCCTGGGGTTGCCTACTTCACTATTTTCTGTTCACTCTGGGGGATGCTGGCAGATGAACTTGACTGGGTTGTGCTGCTCCACTTCCTGATTTTTAAGAACACAACTAGATGAAGAGGAAAGAAAAAATAACAGCTTTAAGAACAATTACAGATGAGAGAAGAAATGAGGAATCATCTCACACTGGGCACTGGCAAAAGAAGTGGACAAAATCTGTTCAGTCTGTACTTGGAGACACCAGGAATCATGAGGGCAGGTCTTGGTGGGTTTATGTTGTGTCTGCTGAAATGGAACCTCAGGCATCATTTTAGAGATGCTGACTTTGGAATAGAGAGATCTGACTCACTCAGCATGCAACTGCCTTGCAATGTGACCTGACCAGCCCTTTACAACAGGAGTCAAAATTGTGTCCCCTGGATAGAGTAGCTATGGTTCCTGGCCATGGAGTCTCACAAAGGGTGGCAGGAAACACTAATGAGATAATATAATAGTCTTGCAAGAACATGATGCAATCCAGGGAGCTATAAAGATTTAAAAGTCCATGACTCTTCTGATTCTTTGGTTTTCATTAGGTTTGTTCTTGGCCAGTGCCAAGCTGGAGTGTCTGTGTGAGAGTCAGACACTGGCATGCACAAAGACAAGCTGGTCCCAGAGACTACTATTGCTATTGTTTAGTGTTGTATTAGAGGGAGAAAAAATGGATGAGGGAGAAAGTGAGGAAGGAGAGAGAGAGAGAGAGACAGAGAGAGAGAGAGAGAGAGAGAGAGAGAGAGAGAGAGAGAGAGAGAGAGAGCCCACCAGGTTCTAGCCCTGGATCAGGGTCCTAGATTCCAGTACTATTATCCTGAAGTTTTGCTTTGTGATTTTCCTCTGTAGTTTGCTTCCCATGTTCCTCTTCTATAAATTAAGGGCCAGCTATATGTCCCTGAAGAAAACTGCTAGCTGTGACATCCTACTAAGTCAATGCTTGAACTTGAATTTGCAACTGCAATTGGTGCATCAGACTTAAGTAAGAATGAAGGAAGCAAGTGACTGTCAGTAAGGTAGACTCAGAGTTTAGGGAGAAAACACTTAGGACTACAGGAAGACACCCAAATAACATGAAACTCTCTGGGCATCTCTTGGTTGTATCTCTTCTATGGAGGCTTTTGAAACCTCTCTCCCAGTCTCTCTCTTTCTCTTCTCTCTCACACACACAAAATTTGGCAAAGGTTTGAGTGGTTTTTTTTTTCTCCAGTTATATTTGTCTCTCCAATGAGATATTAGCTTTGAGAACCAGATAGTATTTGCCTTATTCCCCCCATCCTTAGCTTCTAGTGCAAGACTATAAACAAGCAGAGGTCCATAAATTTAGGCATGTGTATGTATGCATGCAGGCAGACATGGGAGAGAAGACACATGCTGTAAGATATCAGTAAAGTCAGAAACCCCTAGTGCAGAGTGTATGTGGTACATCAGCAAATCAAAAGACAAATGAGAGCCTGACAGCATTGGTCTCCTGTCTTCGGAGGGCCTCGGTTCTATTATCTTAAAGCCATAGGATTGGGCCACAAGGTCGAAATCAGTCTCATACATTCAACAAGAATGTGTTAACTACAGCCTTTCCAATAGGCTCTGAGCAAGGTAGCAAAGACAAACAGCAAACAGTGGAAAGGACCCACCATCTACAAGCTTAATATTCCCCATATGAAAACAGAATCCATAAAACTGTACAAGTAAGCTGGGTGTTGTGGCTGACACCTGTAATCTCAGCTCTCGGAAGGCCACCAGGATTGTTGTGAGTTTCAGAGAACACTCTGGGCTACAGAGTGAATTTCAGTTCACCTGGCTAGAGTGTGATGTGGCTCAAAAAACACCAGTAAAGTGTTGTATTAAGGTAATCACACTGACCGTCATTTCCTCACTCTACTTAAATGAGAAGTCCCTAGAAGAGGTCATGTCTCGGCCAAGGGCAGTAGGATTCATCCTCATCCAGAAAAGAGAGATGGTGGTGGAGGCTCACATTCATGGAGGAGAGTTTGAACAAAGAAGCCAGCGATGTTGAGAGGGGGTAGGTTACCGTGGTGTGAGAGCACAGCGCTGATGGTATAGGAACTTCTTTCTGAGAGGTAGGAAGCCATTAGTAGCGGGTGTTTAGATACCATGACATTCTCATTATATTTGGTTCTAGAACATCTCTTTGGTTAAGTGTGGCTGTTTTGTAAAGGCGAGGGTGGAGACATCAAGCATAAGTAAGTAAGAGAGGTAAGAGTGGTGCCAATGTGAAGTAGATGGCATTTATCTAGGGAGGATAGAGAGAGCTAAATGGGGCTGAGCAAGATTACTGAGGTCGAAACCTTTAGTGATGATTCCAAAGGAGAGTGCAGGGAGTGGATCATGGAAGATGCCCGTGTTACTGGCACCATTGGCACAGTATGAATACTGACACAGAGGCATACTTGGGAGAGGAGGCACCATTCAAAACTGCTAACTGCAAGAGGCAGGCACCAACGGTGTGCTTTCAACTAGAGCATTTCTCTCCTGTATAGAAACTCAAGGGCAAATTGTACTGATAAGCTTACAGCACAAGACAGAGACAGTCAGAGGTAGGAGAGGGGCTTATGAATCCCCACCGCCTCTTCACGAGCTACAGATGGTTGTTAAAGACTGCTGGAGAGGCCCTCTTGTTTGGTGCGAGTAAGAAGCATCTTAGTGGGAATGAAAGGGGCACAAGTGAGGTCTACAGTACCAAATGAAAAAAAATAATAATTTGTGTATGAAATTGTCAAAGAAAATTTAAAAAATATACAAAAGACAAAAAAGAAATTCATGTACAAATGAGATATGAATTGCATTTTTATACACACATATATTTGCATTGCATGCATGCATAAGTGTGTGTGTGTGTGTGTGTGTGTGTGTGTGTGTGTGTTGCGTGTGGACAGATAGGAGCTATAAGACCACCAGTTTTCATCACCCACTGATTCTCAAAGCGTAGTCCAACATTGTGTAAAGGTCCCCTGGGGGGCAGTGGGGTTAATCTTCCATAACACTAATGCCTATAACGTTACAGGGCTGTGGCTTTGTTTTCTACCCAGGATTAATCATTCACTCATGAGCTTTAATATAAGCCAGGCATCACCTCCCTGAGCCTCATGCAAAACAGTACCCGCTCCACTTCCACTCTGCTGCTGGCTTGCACATTCCTGCTGTCGGAGTAGGAAGTCGTTTTCTTTTTGCCCTAGCTTAGATTTCCTATGAACTTCCACTCGAACATGTTGGTCAATCATACCAGGAAATTAGTGTATAGACAAGCTACTGAATAGGTTCACCTTGCTTCTGTGCTCCACTTTACTGGACTCTGTCATTGTTAACTTGCTGTGGAACTTGAAGTGAGGTGTTCCCCTTCTTTGTGGTCATTGTCATCCCACAATGAGAATCTTGATGGAGGTGATTGTCAAATTCATCTCGATTCCATTTCCATATCTTTATGTATCCTTTCTGAGCTAGGTTCCTCAGGTGCAATCCCATTCTCCCAGATTTTTAGCAGAGACAATTCTGAGATGCACACATCTCCTATTTTTTAGTTATTAGACTCAAAAATGCTCAGACGT
Source organism: Zapus hudsonius (assembly GCA_004024765.1). Classification (NCBI taxonomy): domain Eukaryota; kingdom Metazoa; phylum Chordata; class Mammalia; order Rodentia; family Dipodidae; genus Zapus; species Zapus hudsonius. The sequence goes on from PVHP010012546.1 coordinate 15,425, forward strand.
AGAAAGAATATTGAAGACCATCTAAGCCAGAACTGACAATTTACTATGAAAGAAGCGAGCTCAGAAAAGGAAGCTCACTTCTGAGTCACATAGCCATTTGATGGAGCAAGAAAATGGAATCATAGCTTGTCGTTTGTAATTCAGAGTTCCTTCCCATATATACCAGAGTGCTGGAATCTTGCAGAAACTTGGGACTCAAATTTGAGCTCAGCTCTCTCTGATCATGGAGAAGAGAAGTCTGTCATGCTTCCTCAGAGGGAAATCATAGAGCTGACTTTGTAACCTCATGGTAGCTGGGAAGGGGAGAAGGTGGAGGGAATATTATAGGAAATGAAAGAACACACTTGGCCAAGTTCAGGTTCCACGTGACCCTCCACGAGCCCCCTCATTTCAAAACAAACTCAACCTTGTAGGTTCAAGTTCTCCCCCTCATCAGAAATGTAACTTCCTGCTTCTAAGAAGCAAGGCTTACAAAAGGGCTCAGAAGACTCCGTGGACATCAAATAGCTCTTACAAAATAGCATTTTGATGAGTTAAGTATAAATGAATCAGAAACATAAGGATTACATTTTCCCCAAGTGCACATGGGTTTCAAAATTGAGGAGAAATGTAGCCTGCTAACAGCACACCGGCTTTCACCGACCCCAAAGCATCCATGGAGAGGGAGGGGGCAGAGAAGAAAGAGGAGCCCAACCCCCAAATGGTTTTAGATGTGGTGCCAAATTCAGAAATGCTGTTGGACTCGCCCTCTGCCAGTAATAAAATTGCTGGCCACCCAGAGAGGCCACAGGGAGGAGAAAGGAGATTGCTTTCCCCACAGGCCCCTGGTCCTCACTAACTACTCAGTGCCGCTCAATCACCAGCTGTCACTGGGTCCCTGAGGAGGACTGGCTGGCCCCAACTTGGCCTCAATATTCACACTATACAGCATGCCTTGTTTACATCCAACTAGATCTGGTGTTTTGGCTCCCAGAGTCCTTGGCGATTAAGCAGCTTATCACAAGCCCCTGCTCTGTAATCAGGTGACCTGTCCATCACCAGTAGAATGTTTGGGGAAGTTGTCACACATCTCCTTTGGTTGCATTGGGGAAAACAAAAGGTCACTTGCAAATATTTTTTCCTCTCCCCTTTCCTTAATGCTATCCAGGTGTGCAATTTCCCCCAAACTAGTAAATGTCTTCCTTTCAAATCTCAGTAAAATTGAAGAATGGCTGTTACCTTGCCCCAGCACTTAAGCTCTGCATCTTTGGAAATTCCCTCATTGTCCCTCCATTCTTTCCCTTGTATTTTATTTCATTGCACCAAGAAAGTAAGAAAATCATTTCAATTGGTGGTAAAAGATGATTAAAACAAAATAACAAAGGACTTGGCTGCAAAATGTTAGTTTTATTAAATTTGCTACTGTGTTTTAAATTGGTACCAGGGCAAATCTTTGGTCAATTATATCAAAGGCTGCTGGAATTAATCAATTGTGTGTATATGTTTGTTCCTTTTTGGGTCTTATGCAGAGTGCGGGCAGCTTTGTCAGTTTAATAAGAATGAGTTTTTGCATTACCCATGTGAGAAATTGTACCCTAGACCCAGTGGAAAGGAATCCAAACGCTCAGTGGATTCTCAGATGTGGGCATCTCATTCTTCATCTGTTAAATCCAGACCATGAGCTGGAAGCCATGGTGGTCACCAGAAGGAATTAGATGATGGCTCTTGCAAAATGAAAGATTCGTTTTTGAGAAAAGGGACCTCGTCATCACAACTGTGCGTTGGTAAACAGATACCTGAGTGGAAAAGCTGTAATAAACTGAGTGCCCGAACCAAGAAGCAGAGAAGATGTGGCAGGGGAAGTCCCATGCCTGAACAAAGGTAGATGTCGGTTTGCAAATTCAACAGCTGTTAGCACACCTATGTTAGCACAGGCTTGGGCAATCCATCTCCAACTCCCTGCTTTGATTGGAGTGATTTTCCTGGTAACTTAAGTCCCAGCATCTTGTCTCAGGTTCTCCCATCCTTGACTGGACCCTTCTTCCTGATCATCATAGCAAAATCTTGTCACTTCCTGTGGCTGACCTGAAAGTTCAGTCTAAAAGAATTCTCCTTTATTTAAAAAGATTTACCTACATATTTTATGTTGCTCCAACTGCTTGGAACGCCACTTTCATTACTGATACCTTCAGACATTTTCATCCTTTTAATTCATTCAGCAGACATTGTTGCAAAGTGGTTGTGTGTCAGGAACACAGAGTTAGTTATGAAGTGCCAATGCTTTGTCTCTTTTAACATATCCTAAGGTAGGCAGACATTCAGTAACTGATGGCCAGATCCTGTGCTTAGTTTTAAAATAAAGTATTGGAAACTAAGGACTTATACTGGGAAGTCAGCCTGATTCAGGTGCCAAAAGGAAGCTCATGTGAACAGAACTTTCTAATACTAACCAACTACTAAGTCATGTCCTACATTTTAAACCTGGAAGTCCACCCATATTGTACTTAGCTTGTCGCCCCCTATGACCTTTGAACTACTTGAGATCAATGGTACTTTCTTCTTTATGTTTGAGTTCTTCATTTTGACTAAACCTCAACTGTTTAAAAATATATTTACTGTCAATAATTAGATACACTTTAAGAGCAAATCTTGTGATGGTACTCTCAATTCCCTTCTCTCTGTCCTCAACCCACTGGGAACCCTCCTCAATGGTCATATTGGATCTGTCTATAAGGTAGGGGAATATGAATTGCACAAGAGGTAGCCAGTATTTTTCCCCTTTTGTGTGTTGTTGCTGAAGGGGGCAATGTCTCTGGTTATTCTCCCCCACCATGGCTCTTACGTTCTTTCTGCTCCCTCTTCCGCTCAGTTCTGAGTCATGGTGGGTGAGTTTTAAGTCTGCTTTATTGTTGAGATCCTAAGTGCCTCTGGACTTCTGCTTTGGGTTGTGTTGGGTATCGTTGGTGTCTGTCTCCATTGACCTTTCATGGGTTATCTGACTTGCTGTAGTGGTAGGTCTCTGGTTTATTTCGCACTTTCTCATAGGTTTCATTTGGGCCCTGTGTGATAGTCCAGAGGCGGTTCATCTCCTGCCGGGACATCAGCCATCATCCCATGTCTTGTTGGTGGAATTGGGTTGTCCCTGGCTCTCTCACTGCCTTCTGAAAAATACAAACAGAATCTCCAGCTGAGAGATTAATTGAACAAAGAAGTTGAGTGCTGGAGAGGAGAAATGATTTGTCTAAAATCATAGCAGAGTTAATGGGAGTATCAGCCAATTTTCCTGATAAATAGTGGTCCATTTGTCCAGATATCCTTTCTAACAGTTGTACAGTGCTCTCTGTACAAATATTTCTCATTCATCCCCACCTTCGGCATTAACAGTAGGTAAGATCAAAGCACCTTACATCTTACATAGAAAGGAAACTTGTTTTTAGGAATTCATCTGGAGGGGCTGTGGAAGTGGCTCAGCAGTTAAAAGCACTTGCTGGTAAAATCTGAAGGCCCAGATATGATTCCCCAGGACCCAAATAAAGCCAGGTACAGACAGGGGTACATGCATCTGAAGTTCTTTTGCAGTGTCAAGAGGCACTAGTGCACCCATATACTCACTCTCTCTCTTTCTCTTTCTGACTCTCTCTGTCTGCAATTAATAATCAAAAATAAATTTTATAAATAATGGTGATATTCATATTGGAATTAAGTACTCTATGGTTTTATATATAAGAAAAACCAGAGTGTATAAAATCTTAATGTATGAATATTAAGAACAATGTCCTTTAAGAAGACTAACCACAACTTCATAGTTGGTCCTTCCATGAGGGACAATATGTTATTACAAGTCTTACTGCTCTTGAAGCAAAATAGAGCTGGGCATAGTGGTGCAGTCCTTAATCCCAGCACTGGGGAGGTAGAGGTAGGAGGAAGGCCACCCTGAGATTATATAGTGAATTCCAGGTCAGTATGGGCTAGAGCAAGCCCCTACCTTGAAAAAAATAATAATAAGTAAAAATAAAATCTGAAGACATCTACAATAGCGACAAATCTTGGTAGATACATTATTGCGTCTTTCATTACATATGAGCGTTTAGTCTCTCTGCCATTACCTTTCCAACTACTTCCCCAAATCAGTTGTCTGTACTGACACCAAAAGCAAGCATCATCTTGCCACTTGGTATGAAAGCCAGAACTCTCCTTCTTCCCTTGATCTGACCTTTCTTGAGTCAAGCAGTGCACTTATTTGAGAGCTGATCACAGATGCTTCCTGAATCAGCCAGGGCAATAGCCCCTGTCGGTCCTCATGCAGTCCCTGTATTTTAAGACTAGGTGAATGATACTAATTTAATACTTTATCTTATCCACCAGCCTATGTGCATTCTAAAGACAAGTTCAGGGCTGGAGAGATGAATTAGGGTTAAGGCGCTTGCCTTCAACGCAGAAGGACCTGAGTTTGATTTCCCAGTGCCCATGTAAAGCCAGATACACAAGAGGGTGCATGTGTCTGGAGTTCATTTGCAGTGGCTGGAGGCCCTGGCATGCTCTCTCTCTCTCTCTGTCTCTCTCTGTCTCTGTCTCTCTCTATCTCTCTCAAATAAATAAATAAAATATTAAAAAAAGACAAGTTCAGGGCTGGAGAGATGGCTCACCAATTGAAAGTGTTTGCTTGCAAAGCCTTGATGGCCTGGATTTGATTCCCCAGTACCCATGTAAAGCCAGATGTTCAAATGGTGCATGTGCCTGGAGTTCATTTGCATTGGCAAGAAGCCCTGTCATGCACATTCTTTTCTCTCATTTTTTAGAAACAAATAATTAAAATATTTTTTAAAGTCAGGACCATATTCTATTCATCTTATTTTCCAAGAACCTAGAAAAGTCAATGTTACTATACAGTTGGATGAGTGGATTAACAAATGAAATGACACAGATGTAATTATTCACAATTTTAAAAAAGAATGGTGAAGGCTATAAGTATTATTTGAAAATAACACTTTCAGAGAAAGGTGGAGACCCCTGAAAATCTATATGTTTACTTGAAGAAAATATATATGCATGCTTCGCTGCCTACATGCATCACTAACAAGACTTACTTTCATGGCCTAGGACCTTTATAAATATCTCTTAAACCACACAAATATTTTTAAATTGAGTTTTACTTTTTAATAGGTTCTAGAAAGGCTGAAATTGAGAAATTCAGAGGAAAAAGTTAACTGATTCCAGTTTAGTAATGATCCAAGACTACACAAAAAGCAATATTAAGCCATTTTGAGGAAGGCGATAGCTGTGTTCCAGGGGCTCCAGAATCCCCACAGATACACTGAGCACGTGTTCACACATCAAAATTAGTCATATACACTCAAAGGAAAAAGCACAAAAAAGAAAAGTCAGAAAACAACATAAATGTTTTAATTAAATTTGGTTTTGATAAGAAGTATGAATAATAGTGTTTTAAGCTAATTAAGAAAAAAGTAAGTAAAAAATAATAGAAATGAAAGAAATCGGCTTGGGAGACGTGTCATGAGGTGCTTGCTTGGAAAGCCTGCTGGTCCAGGTTCAGTTCCCCATCCACCCACATAAACTTGTTTGCAGCAGCAAGAAATCCTGGTGTACCAATACACACACAGACACAGACACAACACACGGACACACACACATACACTAAATAATTAATTAATTCAAAAATTAAATCCAATGAAATCAAATGAAGACAAGAAAGGAAGAAAATTATAAATAAGCAAAGAATAAAATAGAAGTACATATAAGAAACAAAAGAAAGAAACGATAGAAAGAAAGAAGAAAGATAAGAAAGACAAGAAAGAAACAAAACACAGCAGTCATGACACCAGATTAAAGTCAACTGCATGAATATTGAAATTCCCAAGTAAGATTTAACAAAAAAAAAAAAGCCTTGGTGAATGTTCAAAATAAAAGCATGAAAAATACAATGTAAATACTAGCTAAATAAGTTAATATTATTCAGACAAGGAAATATTAAGGTTTAAAAAAACCTTAAGAGGTCATAAAGTTAAGAAAAATGCATATAATTTTGAACTTGAATATAACATGACCTATAAATATATGAAAAGTAATGACCTTTATTTTCAAAAAGCAATAACTGCATCACAATATTGTGATGTTTTAGTACATCCTTCTCAAGAATTGCTAGATTAAGCATTGTAAAATTTAGTGATAATCTAGAATATTTTGAACTACACAAAAATGTTTAGTCCTCAAAAAACTATAGAACTGTGATACTAATGTATGAATATTTTCTTATAGGATAAGCATATAAGATATATTGAATTTTTCTCATGTACTAGGTAACAAAACCAAATACCAACAAATCTTAAAGAATTAGAATCATATAGAACTTCTTGTTTTATTTTATAGAACACAGTTCCTGTTACGTAACACAAAAACAAAAACACAAGTACATAAATAAAAATTACAGAGGTTTTTAGCCAATGAAATAGATGAACCAGCATCAAAATTTTCTATTAAAAAAAATCCAACAAAGTTCTCCAATATACAAAAGCACACACATTGAGCCAAAGCTGGATTACTTCTGACTTCAGTATTAGACAGTCTGCTAGTGTAAGCTAAAATATGTATATAGTAAATGACTGAAATTGGAATCTTTGTTATGATACTATAAATTTTATTTTAAGTCTGTGGGGCGGGAGTATAGCTTGATGGTAGAATGCTTGCTCTAGTAAGCCCAAATTAAATACCTCCATGATGATAAAATATGATAGGTATTATTTCTCAAGACAAGAGTGTCCAGTAATATCATTGGTCCTACCTCAACAGGACGGTGAAGGAATACATGGGCTGAGAACATAGCTTGGTGATAGAATGCTTGGCTCTTATGTGCAAGGTCTTGACGTCACTCTCCAGAACTGGAATTAAAAAATAAAATGAAATAAAGTAGTCATTCTGAATCTGGTGAGGCTACATAAGATAATTAATAAAAATAAACATTTTTTAGATTTAAACAGTCCATGAGAGCATCTGAACATATCAATTTAAATAATTCTGTTGTTATTATCATCCCCAAAGTGTTAGAGGATGTACATTTGTGTATAGACAGACAGAAGCTGCCAGTAATTGTAGCACTGACATTATAAATTGCCTAGAGATGAGAATATATTCCTAAAAAAGTCATAATTTTTATGAAGAAAGCTCTCGTAAATACATAAAACAATAAACTATGTGTATCTATGGGAGGATTCAATATCAGAAGATGCCTTTTCTCTTCAAATAAATAAATATATATATATATATATATATATATATATATATATATATATATATACACATACATACATATTTAATGAAATTGAAGTCAAAATCCCAAAAGGCATTTGAAAGAAAAAAATGAACCCTAAGGACATTTATATGAAAAGGACAAAGACATCTTTTGAAGGAGAAAAACAAGGTATAGGATGAACTTGTACCGTCAATCAAGATTTTACATAGATATAGACACTAAGTTAGACTAATATACTGATAGAATGAGAGAAAAATGCTAGAGCAGTATAAGAAGACAACCCATAAACAAACTGAAAGACTTGAGTTTAGGAGTGAAAGGGTCAACTATTATAAAAATAAATAAATAAATGAATGCTGGAGAAAACGTCATCTGCCTCTGAGAGCAGTAGAAATCCTCACTGCATTTCAAAAACTGCAATGCAAATTCCTGAAGCTATGCATGCTTTCAGATACCTAAAGTCTTCCTAGGAAAAGGACCAGCAGAGAGCATTTCCTGACCTTGTAGTGAGGAACCATTCATTCTACAACAACACATGAATGGCACAAAGCATGAAGGAAACAAATCTTTCTCTAAAACAAGCAACATATACACTGTGAAATGGGAGAAACAGTTTTGGAGATGGTGTTTGCAAAGTTACTTATAAGTAATTATTATCCCCTATTTATAAGTATACTAAATATTAATATATAGAAAATCTAGTTTGGATCAATAGGCAATCCCCTGGGCTAGAAACGTATGAGGTCAAGAAATGAGTAAAAAGATACTCAGACTTGTAGTTAATGAAAAAAGGCAAAATAATACAATAACTAAATATTATTTAATAACTATCAGATTGGCAGAAAAATTAAATGTTTGGCAGGAGGAAGTGTTGGCAAAGACCTAGAGCAACAGGAAATCTGCTGGTAGACTTGTTAATTGGTGGGAGAATAATTTGGCAATATTTAATAATGCTAAAAATCAGTACTCAATACCATTTTTGCTATATTTTTGTACAGAAAACTTGTTGGAAGATGAACACAAACATTTAAAACAATATTGTTGGACTTAACAATGACATCCAATAATAATAAACAATATTAAATGAACCAACCAACCTTGGTTCCCATTAAGTACAGATAAACCAATTAAAGTGTGATGTGTTTATACAGTAATATACTTGTTAGTAAGAATAAGTAAACGAGGTCTACTCATAGCTATACGTATGCTCTTCAATAGTGCTGAGAAAGAAAAAAAACAGCTTTATAATGATAAGTATACTATTAAAATATCTATGGATTTTTAAATGTACATACCAATAGATGTAAGCTATTCAATATAAAAATGTGCCCAAGAGGAAAATAAGAAACACGGGGGTCACAGAGATGAGTTCAAATTGTATTAGTATATATTTTGTTTCTTTGGATGCAAAATGAGCATACATGAAAATATGGATGCAAAATGAGCATACATGAAAATATGGCGCAGGTTATCATTTGACAAGGCCAAGTAGGAAGTCTGTGACATTTGAGGCTCATTCATGTTGCTCTTCTATGTAAGTGAAGTGTTTTCTCATTAAAGCAGCTCTAAGAGTTGTTCTGAAGTCTCTGGCACAACTTCTCAGGCTCAGAAAGTGATTGTTTCCTTCCTTCTCCATTCTTGGCTGCAAGCTGGTATCCAAAGTGCCCAGGCATTACACTCTGACTCTTAGCCCTGGGGTGGACTGGAATACTTGGGATCTTCCTGAGCCAGAGGCATCCTAGGTGGTCTCACCATCATGTCTTCTCACTGAGACAGTCTGGGTGGTAGATTCTGACCTATACCCATTCTTAGTTCAGATTTTGAACTGCAGAGGCAGCTTTTGGCCTGTGCAAAGGTTCAAACCAGAAGTCTGAATTGCAAAGCTGAACATCCCGTCTTTCCCAAAGGAACGAAGCTCAGAGAAGAAACCCCATGTGTGCTTTTAGTGAGTCAGTGAACAGTATTTCAAAGGAGAACGAGTCTCCTGACTTCCAGATCTTTTCAAGTAAAACTTGTTTTTTTTTAAATATTTATTGTCCATAATGAGTTACATTATTTAGTGGGCAAACCATGCGTTGTTATCCCGACTTCCCCAATTCCCCCCCTCCCCATCCAGACAGCCCACGAAGGAGGATATAAAACTTGTTTTTAAGTTCTTCTTGCATCAAAACTGCATCTCTTGATATCCTGCAGAATTTTTCAGTTCATAACTGCTGGAAGCTTCCATGCCTGGAAAATAACTTATTCAAATGTTTACCTGTAGTTAAAGCTACACACAGGTAGCTTAAACTTCCTATGTGCTAGGTTCCCCATCTGACATGGAATAATAAAATTGTTCATGGGATTTATATTTTGCTTTGGTTGATATTACAAATGCAAAGCATAAAGCATGTTGCCTGGAACATGATACATGGAAACAAATTAAAACTTATTCCATTTTGTATTGCAGAAGGTGGAGTTTTAAAGAATAATAACACAGCTTAATAATAGAGGTTATCTTGAGAGACCATGAGAAATGAATGCTAAGATACAGAGACAATAGGGAATAGATGGGGGTACTCAAGGGTTTTTGAGAAATAAAGTGAGATGCTCCCATAGTGCCAGCGACATTCTCTATCCTTTCCTCCTGTAGTACCTTCATAGTTTTCGTTTTACATTTTCATACAAGTCTAGACAAGTGTCATATAGCCTCACTGAAAGATCGAAAAGCAGAAATGGGGTGATTCAATTATGGATTTTAGATATGTTTTACTGGACCTATTGTGATATTAACTATATGCTATAGTTTCTAAATTATATTTGAAAATGTCTAGTTAAATACTTAAATGTAAGGATTCTTGGCTACCTTCCACATTTTTAATATATATTTTTTAATTTTGTTTATTTGCATGCATGTATCTATATGGCAGGCCAGGGTCTCTTGCCATTATAAACCAACTTACACAAGTGGCTTGGGACTTGATCCTCAAGCCAGGAGACTTTGTAAGTAAGTGCCTTGAACCACTGAGAAATCTTCTTAGACCTACATTCTTAATATTTTTTTTTGGCTTGCTTTCATGTTGCTTTTTTTAATATATATTTATTGTCCATAATGAGTTACATTATTTAGTGGGCAAACCATGCGTTGTTATCCCGAATTCCCCAATCCCCCCCTCTCCATCCCTGATCAGTTGTATATCCTCCTCCGTGGGCTGTCTGTATTAGTCCTTGTGGCAAGGGAAAATAAATTTTAACATATGGTTGCACTCCAAATTCAATATGAATTTAGAGAATTCTGTTTGACCTCCAATATTAGTAGCTTCTTCTGTGCTGCATACACAATCTCCCATTTTGGATAATACGTCTAACATTTTCAGCAAGGTTATGTTCCTCACCAGAATCCTCCATTGATCATAAACTCCCAACTCATTACTGAACAGAGTGTCAGGACACCTTCTCTGTCCATCACCCATGCACCTGTTGTCTTCCTGATCTTGTCCAAACAGCTCCAGCCTTAACAGCAGCTGAAATAACAGATGGGCAGGAGAACTTGAAGTTTTCCACATAGTCTTTTTGTTTATGAAATCCACCTCCTTCCACTCTGGAATCTGATAGGAACTCTCTTTATTACCCTTGTGCATTTTTCCCAAGGGATATTTTTTCTTATTAAAAATTGAGTACATTTTTTAAACAAAGAGATGAAAATGAAGAATAACTTATGCCTGGGCTGGAGAGATGGCTTCATAGTTAAAAGCACTTGCTTACAAAGAACTGATGGCTGAGGTTTGATTCGCCAGTACTCATGTAAGTCAAATGCCCAAAGTGCCATGTGCATCTGGGGTTCATTGCAGAAGCAGGAGCCTTGACACACCTATTCTCTCTCTCTCTCTCTCTCTCTCTCTCTCTCTCTCTCTCTCTCGCTCGCTCTCGCTCTCGCTCTCGCTCTCGCTCTCGCTCTCGCTCTCGCTCTCTCTCTCCCTCTCCCTCCCCCTCTCTCCCTCAAATAAATAGAATTTTAAGAAAAATAGCATATGCTTTTGAAAAATAATCTAAAAGGCAATAGGGGTGAGGATTTGGTCCTATGAAATTGACTCACGTGTGCACTTGCCTGGAGAGAAAGCTGGCAGTAGCCGGGTTCCTGGGTAAAGGTGGTCAGAGCAGGCTCTGGAAGTCTTAAGTCAAAGGGCAGATGCAATATTGGCATGCTGGAAATCTGACAGAAAGCCCTGGGAATTAAAATTCAGGACAAGACTTTACTTTCCAAGAGATGGGATTATTGAGGCAGGCCTACAGAAGGGGCACAGGAAGCAGAATACAGGACTATGAGAACAACTGGCTTAACTTCTCTATGCCTCCAATTGATCGTCTACAAAACAGCATTAGACAATGAGAAAAACATAGGATTATTGCTATTCTCTGATGACAAAGTGTATGACAAGTACAGGCCAAAATTCAGTTAGTACATGGTACTGTTAAGTCGAGAATGAGAGACATATGGCAGACCATATGATGAAGAGAAGAATTACTGATAATGTACCATAGGGATAGGGGTTACTCATGCATAGTAGGGTTTCTGCACAGGTCTTTAGATGAGGGGCAATAATCAGATAATGTTCAAAGAATCTGATGTGGCATTTTCCCATTTCTCTGCATTTGTTTGTCTAGTTTTTCCCACCATGGTCATTTTCTCTTTAGCACTTTCATTGTAGGGCTTTGAGCTCTCTGATACTGGCCCTCAAGTATTGGGACAAAAGGTTAAAGGTCCATTGCACCTGGTACAGCACATGGTTATCAGTCAGCTGATGCTTGTTTAACAGGAGCATGAGCATGCTTAAGAGTGTGCAAAAAATGAATAAATAAACTTTCATATATTTTCAGCAAAAAAAGGAGAATACCATACCTACAGAATATAATAAAATTTACTGGGTAAATTAAGGTGGGTTTGATTTTAAGCATGAGCAAAACTGATAGAATGTCGTCAAAGGAATTGACTTTTTAATTTGCTGTCTACGTGCTACAAGCATTGTATTTATTTAACTGTCTTCTTTTCTTTCTCCAGGGATCTAAAACTTGGCAGTGAGTACCAGTACCGGATTATCACCATTTCAGGATCTGAAGAGAGTGAGCCATCCCCGGCTGCCATATACACCCATGGGAGTGGGTACTGTGGTGATGGCATTATCCAGAAGTAAGTAGGCACAACCAAGGAAAGAGGAGAATGGGTAGAATGCTAATTAGGCCAAGAGACGATCTAGGTGCTTGATTCCGTGAGCCATGGGGTACTAGTGATCCCTAGCAATCACTCTATCAGTAGTCCTTCAAACCATATGTGGGCCTTGAAAAGAAGTTTGAACGCATACCTTTTTCAAGCATGTAATACAGTCTATGATTCAGCCAGAGATACCATTACAAACTTGCTACCATTTATCTCCTGTTCCTCATTCTTTTTTTTTTAATTTTTTTTCTTTATTAAGCAGAGAGATACAGAGAGAGAGAGAAAATGAGAGAGAGAGGGAGAGAGAGAGAAAGAGAGAGAACACCAGGGCCACCACCTTGTGGGTCTGGCTTATAAGGGTACTGGGGAATTGAACTTGGGGCCTTAGACACTGGAGGCAAGTGCCTTAACCACTGAGCCATCGCTCCAGCCCTGTTCCTCATTCTTTTATGTGTTATAAGGATTCTAGTGGGTTTTTTTCTGTCATAACCCACACACAATTCATCTGGGTTAAATATTTTTATATTCTTTGCTGATTACTATTTATATTTGTTCAAACTACCTATGAATATAAACAATTCAGAAAATGTGGCCAAGATTCCTACATACAGTAAATTGTTTTAACAAACTATAATGTTGAAACCATAAATTGTAAGCTGTCCTCCAAATTAACTACTGAGTCTGAAAATGAGCACACCAAGGCAAGTGAGTCAAGAAATGCAAAAACTCCAGGCCAAATGGAAATGATAAGATAGTATGAAAGGTGTTAACAAAGAACTGGATTTTGTGGGTTTATCAATGCATTCTTCCCCTAGTACTCAGGGAAAGATGCTGCTCAACTGCCAAATAGGAGCAAGATGTCAAGACTTTTGTTAAACTATTGAGTTCATTTCTTCCAGAATAAGTATAACCCCATGGTGAATGCCAGTAACCCCACAGGGCTCTTAATGGAATGGTGGCATGGTAGAGGGGAATGGGACCAACACAGGACTTGTCCATACACAGTTTCTACTTAATAAATAAATAAGTTAAAAAAAAAAAAACTTTTTCCAGCACAAAATTGAAAGGTTTCCCCTCCCATATATAGATAAAGAAATGGCCAAAAATCATTTCAGAATTAACTTTTGTATTGCTAAAAATCATGTTCTCTTGCTAATGTATTTATTTGCAAGTCACACTAGCACTAAGACTTTATAAACTATTGGGAAAATTTAATGAAAATGTTCTGTGTGGAGATGGCAAAATCGCATCGTTGAATGGCACTGTTGGGTACCACAGAGCGGCTATGCAACATGGCATGGCACTAACTTACCACTCCTGTTGGAGGAGGGGAAGTGTAGATCCCATTTGTTTCACAGTGAGATGGAACCACCAATGTGTGAGCTATGAATTAGCACATGGGTGTCACACATGTAGGACTGTTGCTTTCTGCTTGTCACTGACACCAGTGCTAGAGGGGAAGAGAAGTTTCTTTGGCTAACAATGATTGTGAGGATCATGGTGCAAACTGGAAAGCCTATTCAGGAAGAAGAGGCTATCTAGGACTAGGGCACTATGTTACAGTTCTGAAGGCGGTTTACACATGAGCGTCTTTCCACAAAAGCCTAGTTATGGCCAACAGTCCTATGTCTTGATATTGAAAGACATGGTGAATGTTGTTAGTATGATCAGATGATGAGCAAGTTACATCTTTTCTATTTACTGTGCAAAAATATAGTAATACTTGCAAGATTCTGCTCCCTGCTTCCCACTGAAGTATGTCAGTTGTTCATGGAAGAGTAATTATTCAGGTTTTCAAACAAAACCAACATTTTCAGGGTTGTAAGTATAGCTTAGCTGGTAGAGGGCTTGTCTAGCATGTAGGAAGCCATGGGTTCAAACTCCCTAGCAACACATAAACTGGGTATGGAGGTGCATGCCCAAGATGCTGGCACTCAGGAGGTAGAAACAGGAAGATCAGAAGTTCAAGATTGTTCTCAGGTCTGTAGTGAATTCGAGATTAGCCTAAGATCCTGCCTAAAAAGGAGAAAGAAAGGAAGGAGAAAAATATTTTCATACACTTAAACAATTCTGTCTCACTTAGATAAAAGAAGTTCACACATTGTCTAAATAAATCATTTCAAAGTTCACTGCATGTTGCATCCTCACAGGTCAAAATAAAGTTAACACTCAAGCTTGTGCTGTCCATAACCTCCTACCCCATGGATCGATCTAGTATGCCCACTGAGGAGGCTACCCAGTGAATTTGGGACAGGGAGGAGAGAATCAGGGATACCAGCGTACTATTTACTAATACAATGTTTCTAATTTTGAACAATAAAAATATCAATTTAAAAAAAGAACTCTATATAAGAATTATACTTTCCTCCAATTTTTAAGACTGAGACTAATTGTTTCATGAACATGAAATTATAATAAATTTATGTTTTCTCAAAAAGAATATATCTAAATATTTCTTTAAGTGAGTTTTTATTATTAGCATTTTGAAGTGAAATATATATATTAAGCATTAACACTGGTAGTTACTTGACAATTCTGAGCCAATTTCAGGAGTATCTCTTTCCAGGATACACATTTATATCCTGATTCTTCAGCATGTATGTATAACTTCACAAAGGAATTATCAATATGTTAAATTGAGGTGATATCATAAGAATCTTTAAGTGTTGAGTTACAGTATAAGTCAGCTAAATACCAAGAACTTATCTTTTGAACATAGATCATAAAATCCCTAACTTGTCTATGATTAATTCCATACTATGTTGTGTGTTTTGAAGATATACATGGCGATTCAGTAACAAAACAAAGAGATAGTTTCCATTGCAAAGGGGAAAAAATGGTTCTCTCCCACACCAACATACTGATTTCCAGCTATTCATTGGTAGAACCCTTAGCTGAGTTTAGCAATCTCAGGGAGGAAGTACCCATTGTTTGCTGGTCAGATCATGCTATTGATCCAAAATGTCCACAAAATACTTGCTGACAAAGGAAGATGACCTATTATTATGTTTCGGGATTTTCTGATTGGGACAAGGGATTTAACTGGATTTTAAGTCTTTATCAATGACCCAGCCTAGCTGCTTCATAACCTGGTAGAGATGCTTGGAGGAAACACTACAAGTAGCATCATTCTTCTCATGCATCCAAAGTTACCATCAATATTATGTTTCATTTAAAATACTGTCCATGATTTAATAATGTCAGTTTTTACTGTTTTTACCTAGAGACAATATCTGAATAGATATCAACTATTTAATTTACCTATAGATGTCTAATATTTGTAGATATACTATAGAAAATTGAATTCATAAGAATGAATGACATAAGATGACATAAGAAAGAAGATGAAAGGAAGGAAGGAAGGAAGGAAGGAAGGAAGGAGAAAGGAAAGGAAGGGAAACAAAGGAAAAGGAAGTAAGAGAAACTTTGAGAGGAGAGATACCAATTTAATTTTAGATTAAGAAATATATAATGAAAAAGAAATATGGATAAACTCAGGATGCCCATAATAGGTAACCAGCCCCCAATTTCATGTAGAATGTAAATCACTGGTGGAAATTGTGATAGATAGATGATAGATAGATAGATAGATAGATAGATAGATAGATAGATAGATAGATAGACAGATGATAGATAGATAATAGATAGATAAATAGAGATAGATAGATAGATAGATAGATAGATAGATAGATAGAGATAGACAGACAGATAGAAAAATAGATAATAGATAAATGGATGATAGATAGATAGATAGATAGATAGATAGATAGATAGATAGATAGATAGATAGATAGATAGATCCTTTACTACATATATGGCACTGTTTCATAGAAAAAAAAACTACTGGACAAGCTGAATACTAGGATAAGGTGTTTTTCTCAAGCTCATACACTCATTGAGTGGAAGCAATATCTGTATTGAGGGCCAGGTTCTCATCTGGATTTATCACTGCATTTCAGTATGACATGAGAATCACACAAAACTAACAAGTAATGAGTAGTTGCATGGTGTCTGCTGCTACATCGAGGGCACAGTTCCAAGCACTTCGATGCCAGGATGCAGAAGATTCTGTTAGCCATTTTGGCATCTCATAGCCTCATATAGGGGCTTACGTCACAGGCAAATCAGTTTGACAGTTTCCGTGATAGATGAAGCAAGATGCCTAGGAACACAGAATAATGCCTACTACCCACTGCAGCCTCAGTGGTCAATGGAGGTTTCTCAGAACCTCTCTATCTAACGATAGACCTGTCAAGTCTACAGGAAATTTGTGGTGACCCTAAAGTTTTACTTAAGTCAATAGAACATACTGTTTGGGTGATGATAGATGACAAGTTGGAAATACTCTTTGTGGTTTAGGGAACCAGCCCAGATTTAAAAGAAGGAGGAGGAGAAGGAGAAGAAAAAGAATAAGAAAGAGGAGGAAGAAGAGGAAGAGAGGAAGAGGGAGGAGAAGGAAAAGAAATAGTTGTTGAAGTTCTCTCCCTACATTACCAATGGGAAGAGCTAAGAAGCAGAAAGGCATCTGTAAGACTCACCGGTAGAAACTACTGAGACCAACCAGGAATATAAATTCCTTTGCTCATGCTTTCACAGATGGGAAAGAACTTGGGTGGCTCTTTGGCGATCAATGCAATGTCCCAGGTCATCCTAAGGATGGACTTCCAGGTGCTATCCTGCTACTCTGACACCTCCTAAAAACAACAAACAGTGCCTGGTGTTAATTGCCCCCTTAAAAGAAAAAAGTCTGAGGCCTGTTCCATGCTGTGACAGGTCACAGCTGGTCTCTGGAGGAGGAGGGACAGCTGTCACCTACTCTGTTGAGTCCTTCCCAAGTGTCACTGGGACCTGTGATTCTCTTAGCATCTAGTAGGTGCTGCCCACTGTGACAGACACTTTGAGTTCCATCCCATTCTTTGGACTCCACTCTTAACAATCAGTTCAGGTGTCTCCATTTTGCATATAAGAAAATGAGGCTCATCATCTACGGACACATCAGGCAGCTGCTTCCCTGCAATGACAGAAGTGTGCACAGTAGAAACTAACCACATGCGGTGACTGAGTACTTGAGATGTGATGACTGTGGTTGAAGAATGGAATTTTAAGTACATTGAATAGATTTTAACTGAAATCATCATAAATAAAAAGATCAGATCGAGAGGCCAAGACTTACACAAGATTGTAGTTATTTTGGAACATGAGGTACTAACTTAAGATTTTTTTTTCTTTATTTCTAAAAGGAGTACTCTCCATAAAGCAGTAATCCATTGAATCTTCCAATTTTTGCTCTTCATTTTCCTTGCCAAAGCCTAATTTAAAAAAAAAAAGACCAATATTCATTTTCTGTCTATCCCAACATCTATGAAAATTGTGCTTAAATGATTGAAATGATTCCAAGAAAAACAAAAGAAGCCATTTGTATTTCTGGACAGCATTGTCCTCTCATGGGTCTCAGAGTTCTTGAAACCATGAAATGACACACCCAATGTGCAAAGTAAAACTTTTCCAGTGAATGAATGACTAAACCCAAGGATGTAAGTAGAAAAAAAAAGAATCTTTACTTGTAAGTGTACTGAGCGAACAGAGAGGGTGTCATCAATGACAAGTGAAGGGATCCTCAAAATTTCCTTCAAAGACACTCTTAAATTTCTTTTTATAATTTCAGTAAGATTTTCTAGAAATGATAGGAAGATTTGTTCATTTATCCATTTCTCACTTGTGACTGATTTTTTAATTTAAGTGACTTGAAATTTCAAAGAATAGCTCTGAAGTAGATTTCTACTTTGTTATCAGAAACAAATAATGGTGAATATAACCGTATTTGATAAGTCTACACCATTTTGTGGATGTCATTTTGGTGAAGTGGACAGACTCAAATAAAGTCTCATAGAGGTTCCTGTTCAATGAAGGGATGTTTCCATCTCCAGCTTTGTTTCTGAAACTGACCTGGCAAATATCTCTTCTATCTCCATTGTGCAGAGGACAAGGAGAGGAATGTGATGACATGAATAAGGTCAATGGGGATGGCTGCTCCCTTTTCTGCCAACAAGAAGTTTCCTTCAACTGCCTTGGTGAGTCTTTGCCATGTCTCTTGCCCTAGCTGTTTGGTCATTTATAATAATGGCAGTTATGAGTCAATGATGATTCACTCCTTTATATTACATGACCATTGAGTCACCTATGTGTCAGGCTCCAAATGTTGTAGGCACCAAGAAATATGGTAATGAGCTCAAACAAAAGGGCAAACATCCTTGTCCTCAAAAACTTATGTTCTTATGAATGATGGTTATAGCACGTGCTTTACCTTACAGACACTATTGCTTGTCTTCATACCGACTGTCTAGTATTGCTGTGTGTGTGTGTGTGTGTTTTATTCACAGAGGTGGCAAAAATAAAGAAATCAAAAGCTAAGGAGATTATGAAATGGTGTCTAGAATCATATTGGTCAGGCATGGTTGAAGACAGAACCATCACTTGAATCTGCTTTGTCTGATTCTCAGTGTTGTAACTCAGTCCATTCTGCTATACAACTTCCAAACGGGAATTTAGGACCCTGGGCGGTCTCTCTGATGTGCTGGAGAAGAAATAGCAGACCAGCCAGTGTTTAGAAAGCAAATGTCCCTCTCCCACCTTTACTACCAAGTCAGATGGGAAATGTGTTTTCCTTTGCCTTCTCAAGGAGTCTGGCCAATCTTGTTGTTTCAGCCCCACTTGGGAGGCCCTGGCCAGCCTGGGGCTGGTAAACAGACAGGGGATGGGGGCAGGGATGGAATTTTGAGCTAGCCCAGATGAGATCATACTTCCTTTAAGATGCAAATCGATACCTGAAGATCAAAGGTCCCCTGGCTAATCCCCAGGGCTGGAGGTGAAAACTAATCACAATTCA
Organism: Zapus hudsonius; assembly: GCA_004024765.1. Lineage (NCBI taxonomy): Eukaryota > Metazoa > Chordata > Mammalia > Rodentia > Dipodidae > Zapus > Zapus hudsonius. The sequence goes on from PVHP010012546.1 coordinate 34,751, forward strand.
TTTGCAAGTACAAAAGACAGAGGTGCTCTATCTGAAAAGCGAAGGGGCAGCTCTGGAGCAGATGAAAACCTCGGTGGGAAGATTTCTCACTGAAAGGCAATTTTCTAGGAGGAGGAGAGGGAAGGAGATGTCATCGCGTCCTTGCATCTGCAGTGCATTACTGGGTGTGTTTAAACATTCTTTCTCCTAGTAGATGGAGCTCTGTGAGAGTAAAAGAAATGCATGGCTTATCTTTTAGTTCATCCCAAACACACATTTATTGAGCACCTACTGTCTTCTCCCTATCAAATAGGGAGTGTGGAAAATGGTTAGACATGTTCAGCAAATGTTCATGGTTGGAAAAAGAAGAGACCTGACAGTGTCTTGGCCGTGCCTTGCTGCGGTTTCCTAGTTGCAAAGACGGTTTCTTCTGTGTTGATTTGAGTATGACCCATAGTATAATTTGGATGAACTTGAATTACAATTAAGAAAATCTGGCCATTGTCCGAGTGCTGAAATTTTGTGTCAGGCTAGCCAGGTCTTTTCCCAAATTATGCTAAAAGAAAACTTTCTATTTTTCTCATGTAAATATAGCATTTAATTTAAGGGCTTCTGAGGAGAAGGGAAGATAGGTGAAAATAAACTATGATAACTTGTATTAGTTACTTTCTTATTGCCGGGAGAAGGTATCCTACCAAGAGCAGTTTATGGAAGTAAAAGGATTTATAACTCAGCCTACAGTTTCGAGGAAGTCATGGTCCACAGGAGTGGGAAGCAGCATTATATTAAATCAAAGTCAGGAACTAGAGGGAGAGAGAAAAACAGAAAGCAAGTAAGGCACACTCTCATACTTCAAGGCCTGGGTTCCAGTGACACACTTCCTTCAGCAAGGCTTCATCCCCTACAGGTTCTATACCTTCCTGAACCGCACTACTAGCTGGGAATCAAGTGTTCAAACATGGAATTCAATGGGGACATTTTACATTCAAACACCCCGGTACCCTTGCAAAGATGCTTGAGTTCTGACATCAGTAGGTTACTTTAGAAAACAAGAACACCTTTTAGAGGGAGATTCTTGTCATCCAAGGAAGCCATCAACAAGCCTTTTTTCACAGATCAGAACCAGGCTAATGCCTAGAATTATAAACAGTGTTATAGAAACATATCATCGTTCATGCATGTATGGCCAGTGAATCCTTTCATGGTACATCAGGGTTGAATGGTTACAGCAGAGATTCTGTGACCTAAAGAACTCAAAATACTCGCTGTGTAGCACTGTATCTACTAAGTTATCATCCCTTATCCATGGGGTGGGGCATCTGATACTCTTGGTTGTTGGAGCCAGATCCAGAGAGAGGTTGAAAATTAAAGATGTTACTTACCATTTCTAAGAAGAAGAATTGAATTTTTAGTATACCGTGATAAATCCTGGAGAGAGACTTTTAGAGAGCAGTTCAGAGTACTGAATGGTGAGTCTGGTCCTGGCTGACCTTACTTCCTTGGGCCTCGTTTCCTCTTCTTCTTTGGCTAAAATGAAAGCTTGGAACTACTTATTTTCAAACTATGCTAACTGAAGTTTATAAAGGTAGTAATGAAGACAAGGGAATAATCACAACTCTGGACTCAGCACTGTGTAAATCCATTTTACAGACTTATTAGTCCCAGGTTCAAGGTGTTCTGATGCTAGTGAGAGTACTCCCTGAGCATCTAATCCATACAAAGCTCATTTGCAAACTCTTATTACTATGACAGCTCTTATCTGTACTACTTTTACAAAGCAGAAAGCCAAGGCATGGCTTGGGGAGCCAAGAATAAAGAGTTGTAAAAGCCTTAGAGAATTTCAGCTGGTACAGAGTGGAAGAGCTAAACTTAATCTCAGAGTCTGACTCTGTGCTCATTATGGTAAGTTCCTTGCAAAAAGGATCATCCCCAGTGTGAAGAGATTTGAGGTAAATAAAGACCATGTTATTATGAATCAACTTCTGGAACAATTTAATGGAATGGAACACAAAAACTATTGTAAGAATGATGTATCAGAAGGCTCTCTCTTTTGCACAGTGAGTGTGGATTGGGTTAGAAGTACCTTGGTTGTGCCCTTGACTGGTCATTAAGAATTGCATGATGGATGCTCACAGAGACAAAGCATCATAGGCAGGATGGAGCCCACCTAGGGATCCCAGCCACTAGGGATTGCATTGCAACGCAAACTTTATAGCTTGAGTCCAGAAAACTTTCTTCCTTTGAAAGGAAGGTCTGAAAATAGGGTCTTAAAAGAAGTCCTAGTTTTAATGACTCCCGAAAGTGAGAGTGGGAAGCTTTTCCACAGTGGGCGTTGTTATCATCATTGAATGTGTGAAGGACTGAAGTCCAGACAGAGACCAAGAGAACAGGCTTAAGTGAGATGGACTCATGAACACACCTTGACTTGATGTCTGATGCTTGTTAAGCCTCAGATATTTTCATGCAGGCAGTATAAAAAATCCTAGATGTCATATGTAGTGGACATCTGCCAACATGGTAACTGCCTTCCTTGATTTAGTAAGCATTCTCCCAGTGTAGCAGTGCCATCACCTGCAGCTTACATTGAGGATCACAACCTGTACCTTTCCTCTGTCCCAAAAGACACACCAACCCACCTATTAGATTCAGAAGTCAATGGAGAACCCAGTATGATGAGGATGGAGGGAGTGACAGTTTACAAAACACCAGGGACAGCAGCTAATTTCTAAGGTGACATATCAACAAACCGTGTGTTCCTTCCCAAGACCAGTCCCAGGAGCAGACCTGGAGCCAGCTTCTCTTGCTATTCCTGTTATTCTTCTTTTACTCTTCCTCTTGCACTCTCCTCTCCTTTCCCCTTCCCTTTTTCTTCTCTCCTTCTTCTCTTCCTCTGCTGTTGCTGCTCTTCTTCACCACCCTGATCATCACTGACCGGTGAAAGGGCTGTTTTTTTTCTGGGCCCATCACACTAGTGAGAGGATGGATGACAGATTTATGGTGATATTCCCTTTACTTTTCAGAAGCCCACACATCCGGAAGTATTCCCAAGGTGTCAATGTGTTATTAGGCAACACTCTGGGGACTTCCCTTTCCCAGTTTCCCACTCCCAGTGTCCTGCTCCCCCCCACCCCCAGCACATAACAAGTTGCTTAGTAAAACAAACATCGCCCACAAGACCTCTTGAGTCATGCAAGCTATATCCCCTAGCAATGTGGAAATTATCTTGTCTTCTTCCCCTTTTAATGTTATAACACATACCAGGCCTGGGGTTTCCGTTAAAACCTGTGGTATCAGGGAGATGATAACTCCCCCAGCAGGCGCTGGCTGAAGGCATTGTTCAACAGCACAGGGAATTCTACTCTGAGGCACTTAGTCATAAACTACAGACAGGCTGCTGATAAAAGCTGAAGGAGGGAAGGTAATGGTCAAATTAGTCAGAAAAATGTGAAGGATCCCCAAAAGGGGTTATACGTAGTCATATATCTTAAGCCAGAGCTAGAAACATGCTACCTTTAGAGAAGATATCTAAGCCATGATAATAAATGCAATGTTGGTGGGTTTTGATTTTCTACCCAGCACGCTTCGAGTTAGTAGAGAATAGTTCAGGAGAGTTCCTGTTCAGACGCAGAGCCCATATAGCTTAGCATTTTGGAGTTTGTTTCTCCCTCTGTGTAATAAAGAAGGTGGAAATGTCGGCTAGCTCATTTGTGATATGGACATTCCCAGGTCAATCAAGCAGCCATTTAAAGGTTCGTGGGTGGTTATGTTCAACTCTTGCTTGATGCTGATATACAGTTAGGAACACAGAGTTAGAGGGACCCCCACGTTGTATCTTCCAGACATGCAGGCACTCCCACTCTGTCTCTCTCTCTCCCCCACTGGAGCCCTGGGCTTCACTTTGTCTCAGATCCCTGACATTGTACCTCCAGCCCAGTCTTGCAGCCAGGGCCAGTAACTCAATTAGCTCCCAGTGCAGCCCAGTGCCCTCCCCTCTGTGAGAGGCAGATAAGAAAGGTAGGAGATCAATCTGCCTGCTCACCAGTTGCTGGGAGGAGCAGGGGGTCACCTAGCCTGTGGCCCCTCTGTCAGGCTGCACTGGCCTCACTGAGCCAAGGCGAGAAAGGAAAACAAGAAGATGAATCGCCACGTCTTCTTAGTGGAGGTTCAGAGGAGACTTTAGAACAACAGTGACTAGAAAAACAGTATTGGCTGGAGGGGGGAGAGGGAGGAACGGACTTCGTTGGGAGCTGCATTTATTATTATTATTATTTTATTTCCAACAATGTATAACCATAATAGATGATCTACCTCTCACCTCACCAAAAAAATGGTAAAACATCTCCTGACTGCATAGACTCATTCATATCTCCCTTTAAAGCAAACATAGCAATCTTCCTCAAAACATTTTTCTGAAATACACTTTTTTATTGGCTTGAAGACAAGCTGTTAGAAAATAAAAAAAGAGAGAGAGAAACTTGAGTAGTGATGGTGATAAAGTTGGTGATGGAAGTAACCAACCAGCCAGCAAGAGGGTGGGGGGGGGTCCGGCTTATCACTGGAATAGGAAGGCAGGGGACCCTGACTATGAACATGGACTCTTTGTGAAAAGAATGGTCCGGACACTTCAAATTTTTACTTTAGTTTTCTCATCAATAAAATGATTTCCATGTTTACACTTGTGAGGATCAAATAGATGTACCGATCTAGGGAGGAGGTGGCTCACTGGCAGAGAGTTTATTTAGCACGCACAAGACCCTGGTCAGATTCACAGCACTACCAACAAATCAAGAAGAGTATGTATTTATGTACAACATATAAAACAGTTCACCACTGTTGCTGCTGTTATTAATATGATTCATTTCAAAGTTTTACCAGTCCTCCCAACTACCCTATAAGATAACTTATGTGTCATCATCCAGTTTCCTAGAGGACAAAATTATGTGATTCAGAAAGATTTAGTAAATTGCCCAAGGTCCCAAGTTCAAAATAGCCATGGTGGGATTTGCAGTACTTAGACAAAATCTCTGCAGTTCACCAATGAAGTGATTCCATTTGTTGGGTACCTGACTATACCAGCCTTTGTGCTAAGAAAGTCCTGGAAAAAGTGACCTCACCATCCTCCCCTGTTTGGCCACACTAACGAATGTGTCCAATACCCAGCCAAACTTCAAAGTGCAGGAAAGTTTTTCCTCTTTCCAGTATTTCTGCGTGGTACAACGGAGCAAAGCAAACTCAAATGGCCTTATGTCTTTTGCATGAGTCATGACAATATTTCTAGTTTTAATCACTATATAAATGTCCTGCTGCTTAAAGCCCATGCCCTCAGTAGAGAACCCTTCTGTTCTGGCTCTGCTTTCCCTCCCCTCCTCTTCCCTCCCCTCCCCTCCCCTCCCACCAGTAGATATTTTTTTTACAGCACAGAGAGAATGTAGCTCTTTATTCCACTGTCATGACTTTGTTAGAGTCTGAAATTTCTACTTGGGTCATCAAGGGCTCGACCCACTCCTGAGTCTATTTCCTCTTTTCCGGAAATTGACAAAATTATGATATCCATAATTCTTTTTCTTCTTTCTCTAGTGTTTAGCGTAACACAGGCTGGCTGGTAGACTTATGTCAGTGTGGTGAGTCATGAAAAGACAAGGGGTCCATGTGTGGCAGAATGGGTGCTGAGGCAGATTCTGGGGTCCTGCCAGGAATTCACTGTCTGAAGTACCTTTTCCCAATTGGCCTCGCCTCCTTGTTCTCAGTCCTCTGACTGCCCTGGCCCCCAACACACCACATGTCAAGTGATGAGGGCGAGTTGGATAGACACCCTTTGGGCTCTAACTTCTAGAACTAAAATCCCAGATTTGTATTGTTTTAAAATGGTGTGCTTTAAAAGAAAAGAGGACTCCAGGAGGAGAAAGGAATTCCTTTTGCCAAGAGGGTCAAAGGGGGTCACTGAGGGGACAAAAGAGCAGGAAAAGGAGGCGATGGCTCGGAAGGCTGACATGTGGGCTGGACCAAAGATCTGAGTCCCTCAACTGGGAGGTCTGAGGCTGCATTCAAATGTCTTCCAGTCAGCACCGCTTAGGATCAAGCTGGGCATTCTACCTCTGACCAGGGCTCACAGCTCCTTTGCAAAGCAGAGGCCTGCCCCACAGAGAGACCTAGCTGAAATGAAAAGAAACAGGAGGCCTCTGACGCCAGCAGGGAGGAATTCTAGCCCTCAGCCTGGGTCAGCTTCCTGACTCTCAGGAAGGGGTCAGGCTCAGGGAACCCACTTGGTGCTTGCTTGAAGGAGAGGAATCAAGACCCAATTTGATGTGTGCCTTTGAAGGGTAGCCAAAATCCCAGGCAGGTGAATCTGGATCACCAGGAACAAGGACTTCTTTATGGCATGGAAAGTGACCAGTATTCCATCAGCACATATATAAGCCTTCAAGTGCATCTGTTCACTGATGACTTAGGAAGGCTAGGAGAGAGGGGAAAAAAATAATAAAACCTGGACTGGGACTGGGTATCCAGGCCTTTCCCCAGCCCCTGGCTCTCTACTGTTGCTCAGAGTCCATGTTGGTTTGGAAGAAATGTTAAATATTCATGAGCTGTGATCTCCACTTGAAGGGAGTGCCCTGGGGGAAATTGAAATATTAAGCAAGTGAGGATATAGTCCTAATTGTATCCTCCTTTTCTTTTTGGACAGAGAAGCAATGTGCTTAAAATAAAATGATGGATGGACAGTCAGTGTTGTGTGAAACCTCACTGTAAGAGAAAGAGGCAGCTGTTCACTTCAACATGGGCATCAGACCAGGGCCGAAGGTGGTGCAAGCTGGCCGAGGGGCAATTCCATTCAGTGATTCTGTTCACATTGGTTGTCCCTTCTGTATGGCAGGCTCTGAGCTAGTTTGGAGGGAATCAGCAATAGGCAGGGAAGGCCAGGGAAGGTCAGAAAAATGCCAGGGATGATGGTTTCAATAGACTGGTGGAAATGCTTGGAAAGATATAAATCAGGAACCGCCTATACACGGAAGATTGGAAAGGCCTTCGTGAAGATTTGGCATTGAGTTCAGACTGGAATGTTGAATGCAAAGTGGACACGCTGGGGAGATGTAGAGCGAGGCAATAGCAAGGGTGGCGAGGAGCTCAGACTGTTCAGAGCCCAAGGGTGGGAAGAACTTTTGAACAGGGAAGAGAAGGTCAGCAGGGTGGACTGAAGGGAACCAGGGGAAGCTGAGGTTGTAACCTCACAGACCCTTCAAGCCTGTGAAGACTTATGATCACTTATGGCATGACGGAAGGATCTGATGACTTAGATGCATGATTTTTGCACCCTAAACTGCCCACAGTAGACACATGTATGATTGTAAAGATTGGGGGATAGTTGATGAATGTCCATGGCCAATGCCAACCTGTTGTCTATTTTGGCAAAGAAAGTTTTACTGAAACACATTTATACCATAACCTCTGTTACATTCTGCCACTACCAAGGAGCTGTTCAGTGGTTCTAAATGAGACCTAGTGTGTATGGCCACAAAGCCAAATAGTGACTGTCTGGCATTGTACTGAAAAAGTGGTTTACTGTTGGCTGCCTGCATAGAAGGATAGAAGTATAGGTGGCCAGTTAATTAGATTTAGGCAGGAGAGAGAGATGAGGGCAAAGGAGGGAGAAAGAGAGAGAGACATATATATATATATATATATATATATATATATATATATATATATATATCTTCTTTCTCTCTCTCACTATATATATATTACTTAACACAACCCCAATGTGTCTACAAATTTTATATATATATATATATATATATATATATATATATATATATATATATATACACACACACATTGGGGTTAAGTGTTAAGAAATATATATATATATATATATATATATATATATATATATATATATAGAGAGAGAGAGAGAGAGAGAGAGAGAGAGAGAGAGAGGAATGTCCCTTTATTT